>JANHAO010002937.1:0-27358 GCA_026873985.1 Saraca asoca | reverse complement strand
GAGGGTTCTTCATTTCCTTGAGGAGCTTTGTGACTTGAAATTTGTTGATTACTGGTTTCGGAGTAGGAATCCGATCAATGCCGAGTGAAGAATTCTGGGTGCACCAGGCTTGGATAAGGCGGCGGAGGGTGTGATTAGGTGTTAAATCAGAGTCCTCCGGAAGAGGCTGGTTAGTGACTGGGCAGGTTGTGTTGTTTCTGTTGAATAGCCATTTTTCTATGCTTTCTCGGTCGTATGTGATGCCTGTTATTGCAGTCACAGGATCTTTCATGATCTGGAGGGATATTGGGCAGATGAAATACTGAGGAACTTCAATTTCATCCATGGAAGTTTAATGCAAAAAAAGTGCCAAATTAATTTGCAGAAAATGGAAGAGAGGATGAATGCCGTTTTGAAGGTTTGTTTTTATGAGAATGTGTAAAAGGGAGGAAGGCGTTGATTTTTAAAATTGCATTGGTAAGAGAAAGCGGCTACTATTTTGACAATTTGCGAGAGAGAGAAGATGATAGTCATGGGTCATAGATGGAGTCTGAATGAGACTGCTATAATTATAACAATGTTATTGTACATATTTTAGATATGACTATTTGGCGGTCAAAAGTGGGAAAAAATTAAAGTGTCGACGAAATTCTTAGAGCCAAAAATTTAAAGCACACGGTATTATAGGGTACTTCTGCAAGTGGTTCTAACCAGGAATAATTTCGATAATTTGTAAGAAATTTTATATTTAAATTTTTAAAAATAAAGAAACAAATAAAATTTACAGAAAAACAATGTTCATAGATAATTTTCATAGTTAGAATGATAATTGTATTTTGAATAATATAAAATTTTGTACATCAATCGGATTTCTAATTTGTGTTGAGATTGTTACACCATTAATAAAAATCACATATCATATTCTTATTCATTCAAATATATATATATATATATGGAAGTCGCAACCAAACAAGGTCTTTTTCCTGTTTATTTTGATAACAGAGAGCAATAAGCATGTATCACATTTTGGGGTCAAGCTGCGGAGACATATTAGTATTTCCAAGTTGTTTGACTTGTATATATACCTTAGTTATTTTTTTCCAATTAGCATTTCCTTGATTGGGTTAAAATTATTAGATCCTTGTTTTCTCAAATTTCTCATGCATCAGTTGCTTTGATCACACGCATGATATTTGGCATCAATTGCTATGTCATTTAATTTTGAGTTGTAAGGCTACTCTTGTCAATTTAATAGAATTCTGCTACCTACTGGCACCTTAATTATTCTAGTAATTTGTGATTTTTTTTAAATAAAAGAGAAAGTTTAGAAATTAAATAGGTTACTCATTAGCAAATCAAAAGCACGTGACCAGTTTTTTTAGTATCTATAATAATATTTATGTATCATTTAATCTTTTAAATCTATTGAAAATGGAATTTGAATATACGACATAAGTAATCAAATATAACAAAATTTATATACTAAGTTAAGGGATTTCATGTGTGTGATTTTAAGTAATATGATAGAGAATATGGAAATCATCTATTGAAAAAAATAAAAAATAAAAAGAATCACCTTGAGAAGAAAGTTTGACAGAGTTAATTTGTGAAGCCAATATATATTTTAAAAAGAGCATAAATAACATTATGTTATATTGTTGCATGAGATGAAGTAAGAGTGCTAAGCTTTATGATCTTCTAGTAAGATACTGAGGTAAGAAATTATGGAGTTACACTGTTTTCTGTATATATAGCCCGGGACTTAATGACTCTAGAAACTCATAAAACTAACCCTAAGAAATTGTCTTTCAAAATCAATAAGTTTATTGTCTTTGACTGGATTAGAATAAAAAGACTTGTTTCAAGTGAAGATGGAAAATTTAATAGGACAAGAACTATTTTCTGTTAAATCACAACTTTTAATGATGGATGGGAAGAACATATATATTTTTTACTAATTAATTTATTATTAAAATTGTTATAGGTATTTTTGAAATCATATAAATAGGCTGGCAAAAGCTCAATAGACGGAATCAGCTTATAAGGGCCCAGCTCACTCAGAATTGAGATTGTTGGATCGAGACATAAGGTCGCTAAATATGAGCTAAAGTCGCTGGTTAACACGGGTCAAAGCAGCCACCTCAGGTCGTTAAAAACAAGACTCAACCCGCAGATTAGAGCACACATCCACAACCACTAGTCCAAGGAAATCTGTTCAGCTTCCTATTTTTATGGGAACCTATTATTATCCATTATGTAATCATAATCAAGTCATGATACTTATCTATTATAAATTTATATTCAAACTGTAACCCCCAACCTTTAAAAAAGAGGATGAAATCATTGTACATGACACAATTAATCATCAGATATAAAACACTCAGAAAAAAGTAATAAAAGCCATGGACGTAGGGGCTAAATTAACTTTAGCCAAACCACGTTAAAACCTTCTGGTGCCTTTCTATTCTTCCTCTCTCTCTGTCTCTCTCTCTCTATATATATTTACATTCAATTTGCAGTTTAGGGTTCTGGACTTGAGTTAACCAGATTTGACCGTCAACATTTTAACAGTAGAGGAAGGGCCCTAAACTGCATTCCCCTTGACTTTTCTCAATGGTTAAAGGAAAAACTACCGGGAGTTCAGATGCTGCAGTTGACCAGCCTGATGGTCATATGGAACAACAGAGGGATCTAGCCCTTCCCACAGTAGGCACTTCCGCTGTCCCCACCGTAGGTGTTGCCACCAACATGCCCCTAACGGCCTCACACCAACCTGATATTATTGATGGAATACAAGCATGCCATCAACGTCATGAGGCACTAGAGAAAACGATAGGAGATTTGGCTAAAGTGGTTAGGGCATTAACTCAAACACAAGCCCAGTACTCACAAAGGTAGGATGGGAGCATTACGTAGGAAGAAGCTCTCTAACGGACATGGGGAGGAGCTTAGGAAGAGAGACCAACTAGAAAAGTACTTCAACAGACCCATTCAGCTCACTCTACTAACTCAAGGCCAAGGTTGGAGGTCTATCGAGCTCGTAAGGAGAATGAAGGGGATCATTAGCAATGTAGGGATTCGCGTCGCGCTAAAGGCTCAAACAGGACTAATCAGAGACATTTCTCATATCAAAGCTTGCCAGGTCACAAGTAGAGGAAGCATAAGACCTCAGATTGACATTCCTATCACAAAAGAGGAATTAGCCATCTTCCAGCCAATGGTTTGAGGCTCAGAACCATATGGTGGAGGCGCTATTTCAGAGGGTACAGTAGTTGGAACAATGCTCTCGGGCTCAGGACCACCAAGATCATTATAAAGGGAGGATGTCATTCACCAGGGAGATTGAGAAAGGGCCTCTCCCTCACAAGTTCAAAGTTTCCACTATCCCATTATATAATTGGGATAGTGACCTATACAACCACCTAGATGCATTCAACATACAGATGGATCTTCAGACGACCAATCCTTTAGTCAAGTGTTATGTCTTCCTAGCCACTCTATGAGAAATATCTCGAACATAATTTAGGAATCTCAAAGCTCAAAGCATTGATGATTGGGAAGAATGCCAGAGGAGATTTATCAATCAGTACAGGGTACTGAGAAGGCAGTTTGCACCATCTTGCCACCTTGTAAAAAGTCTTTCAGCGAAAGAATGAATCACCAAAACACTATATTACCCGGTTCAGAAATGAGGTCAGTCTCATAGAAAATCCCTCATATGATAGCATCTTAATAGCAATCTCAATGGGACTCCATAAAGATAGGAAGCTATATGAGAGCATATACAAGTCTCCAATAAGGGACCTGGGTGAATTCTATGAATAAGCTACCAAAGAGATCAGGTGGGAGGAAACCTTTAGCCCTAAAAAGTTCAAGGATAAGGCTAATAGCCTCAATCAGAGTAAAAAAAAAAAGGAACAATACTGGGAATAACAAGGAGAGTCAAGATGATAACCTCAAAAATCAGGTCACAAAAAAAGCTAGGAATGAGCGAACTTAAAGTAAAGGTCGCCATAACAACTATAACGTCTTATTAGATACTTAGGAAAGGATCTTTAAGACGAAGAAGAATAGGGAGGATTTAGGGAAGCCCAAACCCATAAGGACTCCCGACCAATTCAGAAACAAGAACAAGTATTGTGCTTATCATGACGAAATCAGACACAACACTTCAGAATGTAGGGCATTCAAGTATGCAATTGAGGATCTAATCAAGAAAGGTCGTTTAAAGGATTATATGGTGCGACCTGCAGAACAGCAACCAACACAGCAATAGCGCCAATGGACTCTTGAGCAAGAAAAGGCACCCTCGGTAAGAACCATATTTACCATTCACGGTGGGCCTAACATTGCAGGCATTTCAAGTAGGTCCCATGAACGTTACGTACGAGAAGCAAATCACATCCTATTTATGGGATACAGTGAATTCAAGGGTCCCACTAAGAAAGTAAGGATGACCTCAAATAGCATTACCTTTACAAATGGAAATGCACGGAGGGTACATTCTCCCCAAAACAACACACTGGTTATCCGAGCTAGAATTGGTAACACTAAGGTATGAGGAATTATGATCGATAGAGGTAGTTAGTGAACATCATGTACAAGGGATGTTTTAAAGAGATGGGTCTAAGCGCAAATCAACTAAAGCCTTCCCTAAAGCCCTTATGGCTTTATAGGAGATACAATACTACCAGTGGGGCAAATCGGCTTCCCATTACCCTTGGAGATTTGGGTCGCCAGGCATCCATCTTAGCAGACTTTCTAATCATCAATTGTCCCTCAGCACATAATGTAGTGCTAGGGCAACCTGTGATCAATGACCTAGATATGGTCACATCTACCAGGACACTTACCATTAGATTTCCAATGGAATTGGGTGTGTGCGAGGCGATCATCACATAACCCAACGCTGCTACAAAGATGAAGTCAAGTTAAGGATACGAGGGAGGAAGGTTAATGTAATTTTTGGTAGAGAGCCACGAGATGCTGAACATCTCCGCCCATGTAATTAATGAATTTGAATATTGCTTATCTAGTCCTGTAACATTGTTTTGAAATTGATAAGACCATCAATGTTTTTAAATTTTTATGACTGTTTACTAATTTCTTGATAAATTTTCAATAGAATGTTATATCGAAAGTGAGTTATCGCCCTTCTAATCTGTAAGCGAACACTCATCCTTCTAATATCGAAAGGGGCATTCAACTTGATGAACTTACAAAAACTTGGCACCGCATGCGATCTACTATTCGGCACTGCATGCGACCTATTACTCGACACCATATATGACCTATTATTTGGCATTGCATATGACCAACTACTCGGCACCATATGTGACCTATTATTCGGCACCGTATGTGACCTACTATTCGGCATCACATACGACTTACTATTTAGCACCGCATTCGACCTACTATTCGGCACCACATACGACCTACTACTTGGCACCACATACGACCTACTATTCAACACCGCATATGACCTACTACTCTACACTACATGCGACCTACTATTTGGCACCACATGTAACCTACTATTCAACACCGCGTGTAACCTACAACTTGGCACTGCATGCGACCTACTATCTGATAATGCATGCAACTTACTACTTGGCACCGCATTCATGAGACCTATTTAGACATTCATCTTAACAATGACAAAGTTATTGGTTTGCTAAAAGTGGTGAATTGACCTACCGGACATCTGTTTTAACTAATATTCGTTAAGTCATGGTTTATAGGAACTCATTCATATCAACCTATATGACATCATTTGCAACCTACCAAACATACAACTATGGAAACTTGAACAAATAAAGCAAGAATGGAGTACAAATACCATGAAAAGGTTCATTGAAGATTCTCCTTAATGAGGAGAATTTATGTCTGAAAGTTCAAAAATTACATTTAAAGAATGCTACAAACTATGGCCTACAAGAAAGATTGGCCCTTAGAAGCTACGCCCTAGTTTGGAGGGTCCATATGTGAGACAAGCAGGTCGACCATCATTTGATCATCAGCAGTTTCCACTACCTGTGAGCTATTCTTTCTTCGTATTAGGTCCCGAGCCAAAGAAGCTCCATTTGCTAACTGCGAACCCCTATCGGGAGAAGCTGCCTTCATGTCCTCTTCGAAGCCTTTAATAAACTCAAGAACATTCCCACTGAAAAAGGAAAAATCCACCTCCGAATGCTCCTCCCACAAGGTGAACAAGAAGCCAGCACGTCGCCTCTTCTTTAGCTCTCACAATTAGCACAGCAGTCTCCGCCTTAGCTTGTGTAACCTCCTTTTTTACCGAAGCAACTTCATCCCTGGCAACCTCATATTTCCTATCAATAGACTTAGCTCACTGCATTGTTGCATCCAATTCACCCTTTACTCTAGTTAACTCATTAACCACTTTATTGAGGCTAGATATGATAGCCTCACGGTCTACCATCTCATGAGAAAAAACTTCCTCAGCTTTTTCCTTGGCTACTTCGGCATCTCTAACTCTTTCCTTCAGTTCTAGCTCCTCAACAATCATGGCAGTCAAGTTGCTCCTAAGCTTTTCTTCCCTTCGTCCCAAGCTCAAAGCATTTTCTTTAGTTTTGTTCTTGCCAGCAAGCCCTGAAAAAGTAAACGATCAAGTCAGAATTACAAAGTGGTAAGAAAACCAAGTTGAAAGGACTTTGCTTACCAACAAGACATGATGAGTTGCATAGCTCATCAATCCTTCTCTCGAGAATTCCTCCGACTCCAATACTTTAACCCTATTATGAGGCCCTAGGATCAACTCAGTGTTCTCCTAAAGGAAGTTGAAGTACTCCCCCGTATTTAGGCCAAGACCAATAAGTTGCTCCTCATCCTTAACGTCAGGGACTACCTCCTCTATAGCAATAACAACCCTCTTCCACTTATCTACTCTTTGTTTTTTAGTAGGGGGAACAAATGGGGATGCGACTTCCTCAACCACCTCATGATGCAAAGTGGGAGCCAGCATTTGCGAGGATGCTACTGCTATGGACAGAGAAGGTTGGCTTGCAGCAACAGGAGCTGTAGCAATAGTAGGAGCCAATGAAGTTATAGTAGTAGCAGCCCAAGTAGAGCGGAAGGTTCGTGGCATTCAAAAGTTAAGTCTTAACATGTTTTTGTATTCTTCAAAGTTTGCTAACCGACCTCCCTAGTTTGATGAGCTCTGATGTCTCTGGTGATCTCGATGTTTAAAGCTAAAGCAAGCTTATGCGAACATAGAAGATCCTCGTCAAATTTGATATCGTTCTTCAAATTGTTTACAACAATGAACTGGCCCAGCACTTCAACCTCTCAGCCTTTAACGTTGGTTTCTCCTTGCCAGCTCCGTCTGTAAAATCAAATAGAAAGTCAAAACTAGAGAATAAAATATGAATTTATGCAAGCTCACACATCCTCAGTTGGCTTAAAAAGAGTAAGGACGAAACTAAAATTACAAAGATGACACAAAGAAGGGCATGAAACATAAAACTAATGGGATTTATAGTTCCCTACATTGGACTTGTCCTTAGCATCACTTTGTGGCAAGATCCTCCTAAACTCGATCTAACGAGTTATCAGGTAGTAAATCCCATCATTCTTACCCACATTCTTGATGCTAAATAGATAGCAAAGAACCTTGACCAAAAGAGAAGGGAGACTATTCCTAAGGTATAAGAGGGCAAAGGAAGTGAACTGAGAATATGAATTCAATGTGAGCTGAATGGGGGAAAGTTTCAATTTATTCAGCAACTCTACAAGACAAGGATGGATCGGGAACCTAAGCCCGTAGCGAGATGGTGGGAGCAAATAGCAAT
The DNA here is from genome assembly GCA_026873985.1 of Saraca asoca. Taxonomy (NCBI): domain Eukaryota; kingdom Viridiplantae; phylum Streptophyta; class Magnoliopsida; order Fabales; family Fabaceae; genus Saraca; species Saraca asoca. The sequence goes on along the minus strand of JANHAO010002937.1, from coordinate 19,571 downwards.
AAATCTTAGAGAGGGATAAGCTGTGTGATTGTCAGGGGAAGGTGCCATAATGCTGCAGCCCTTAGAAAGATGATATGTTTCAGCTATACGCCTAAGCTCATCGAGCTTAATGATCAAAGGATGGTACTTGAACACTGTGCTTTATGGGGACCTCTCACTCTCAATGATCTGCTGGTCCTCAATAGGATTAGAACGAGCAGCAAACCTTTCAATGGCGACTTCGCTACTCCCAAAGGTCGCTTCATCTATAAAATGCATCAGCTCCCCACTTTGGGATGGAGAATTAGAATTGTCAGCACTTTCTATCTAGTGACCTCATCGTCTATGACCTGCTATCTACACAAGAAGGAATGATCAGGTTGCTGAAAGTAGATTATACCTAAAGGCTAAAAGCTAATGAGGAATATCCTATACAGCAAGCCAAATACGCCACATATCACCACACCTAAGACCCAAGCCACCAGACACACAGTTCAACTAATGAACCTATCAGATAGATAAAAGGCTAAACTCGATGATTTACGATCTCAAGACCTACAGGCATTTTATCAAACAGATGGCACACCAGTTTTTACAAAATAATGAAAAGCACGCAAACAAACACACTACAAAACCAATCAGAAGGAAAAAATTTCCTAGCAACTAATGAGTGCACACTACTGAACTAAGCTAACAAATATTAGAAAACCACAAAACAAAGCATCTAGAAAAAATAGGAACTTAGAACTAAGGTTGTTGTCAGAAAACTTACTGAATCAACGAAACAAGTCCTAAAAGAAGTACGATGAACACGATTGATCTCTGACAAAATCGAAAAACAAAGGTTGCTTTTACAATCTTGGTAAAGCAGAAAGGATGGAGAATGGTGGTGACTGGCTAAGAGCTTAAGAAGAAAGAAAGAAACTGAAGCGTAGGCTTTCAAAAACAACAAGTGATAGGGAAAAAAGGGTTTTCCTCACTTAATATAGCTCAATCAGCCTTACTGTTAGATAAGAAGACTGATCAACTGCCTTTGATCTAACAATCCAATGAAAAGTAAGGCTCTGTCGATTGCCACACTAACGGTTATGAAAAAATACACGCATTAAATGTGGAAATGATGGCATAGGCAGGCGCAGACGAAACGAAAGGATAAGAGTCAAAACGACGACATAGCAAGATCGCAGTTGATAGCTCTTACCAACGAACTACAGCTTCCAGTTCACAGATCGCACTGAGAGTTGGGGGCTACTATTGTGGGTATTTTTGGAATTGCATAAATAGGCTAGTAAAAGCCCAATGGACAAATTCAGCTAATAAGGGCCCAGCTCACCCAAGATTGAGATCGTTGGACCGAGATATCAGGTCACTAAATACGAGCTAAGGTTGTTGGTCAACACGGGTCAAAGTAGTCACCTTAGGTCATTGAGAACAAGGCTCAGCCCGCAGATCAGAGCACGCATCCACAACCAACAGTCAAAGGAAATCCGTTTAGCTTCTTATTTTTATGGGAACCCATTTTTATTTATTATATAATCCAAATCAAGTCATGATACTTATCTATTATAGATTTATATTTAAACTGTAACTCCCCAATCATTATAAAAGGGGATGAAATCATTCTATATGACACAATCAATCATCAGATATAAAACGCTTAGCAAAAGAGTAATAAAAGTTGTGGACTTAGGGGCCAAACTGACTTTAGTCAAATCACGTTAAAAACTTCAGGTGTCTCCCTGTTCTTCCTCTCTCTCTCTCTCTCTCTCTATTTATATTCAATTTACAGTTTGAGTTCTACACTCGGGTTGACTAAATTCGACCATCAACGAAAACATTATTAGAATCATTTTGGTCAAGAATTAGAAAAACAAATACCTATGATTTTCCATGCCTCTTGCTAGCATATATAAAAATATTTTAGGTTTGTGTACAATTTTGATCCTTTTAAAATATAAATTATATTATTTTGGTCTTCTTAATGTAAAATGCTTGATTTTGATCCTTTAAATATTTCAATTAACTTAATTTTGATATATCATTATACTTTCATCTAATTATTAATGAAAAGGCTAATATAGAATTTAGTGAAATATTTTATCCACTGTGATAGCCTTTAGACCGTGACTAATATATATATATACATTAGCTATTGTCTTCTTTCTTTCTCAAATTCATTTCCATATTGTATGTGTAAAAAGACAACATTTCATCATTAATCACTATATATATAAATTAAAGTATATAAAGTATATCACATTTAATAAAATTACTCCTCCTAACTTAATGTTAATATTTTAGTCAATAATTTGATGAGAATTTAGTGAGGTAATCAAAAGTTAAGTCAATTAAAATATTAAAGAGACCAAAATCAAATATTTTAAATAAGGAGATCAAAATCATCTAATTTATATTTTAAAATAATCAAAATTGCATTAATGTGTGTTTGGAATTTTTCAATGATAATGCGAAAACGTGTTGAGATAATGCAAGATCAAATAAGTAAGAAATTAAAAGATACGCATATTTAATATGATTTGAATTTTAATATACTTCACAAATGAAGACGAAAAATAAATTTACTATAACAATAAAAGAAAATATAAATGATATAATAATTATTAAACCTAAATTTCAAATACATTCAAAATATCTCACAATCTTCTCTAATCACTAATAGTGTGTATACTCTTCACTTTCAATACAAATAATTTTATCAAAAAAGTAAGAGTTAGTTGTGAGATCTCAAATAACCCTCACATAAGATTATAAAAATTAACTCTCTCCGTCACTCTCTAAAGTAAACATTGTATAATATAAATATTTATAAATCAAAATTCTTATCAAAAGATAAATCTAACTTAATCATAATATTAAATATTATAATATATTTAATTTGATTAAAGTTCTATATCTAATTATAATTTAAATTTAAATAAAATAAAGATTTAAATAAAAAAATTATTCTATTTTATCTAAAATTGAATTTGGGTCTTGTGAATACTAACTTAAAATGTATTTATGAGGAATCCATGAATGGGTTTGGAACGTGTTTTGCCATTTGTACAGCCATGCAGATGATCAAACACTGAAAATCCACAACTAGAAATGTGAATGCATTTGTTTCCACTTGGCTTAGCTTTACAATCACGTGAAGCCCCTTTCCTTACTTTATTCACTGCAGTCAAAAAGCTCACCCAAACTAAACGTGCCAGTTTACTCAAATAATTCAAACGTACGACAGCGGGCAACCCATGGGCCCTGTAATTATTATTATCATTATTTCCGACATCAACTTGTATTTACATTATCAGATATGCATTTATATATATTTTGGTTCATTGTATTTGTATTCGTAAAAAGACATATTAAAATATATAATAATATTTAATATATAAATATAATTATAATGTAAATATTATTTTCGTGAGTGATACATACTTTGAGGTCCTCCATCAACTCAAAAGAGCTTTTTCAGACAATTATATTGTTTTTCTAGGCATTTTCTGGAGAAACAGAGTTCGTTTATGAAATCAAGTTACATTAATTCAATAATCAGCGTAATAAAAATGGAAAAAAATATAACTCTTTATGGACCAAGGATTACTTATATATACGCTACCACTTGTCATTTGGTATAAATTAAAAAATAAAAAAGATTAATATATATTTTTAAAAATAAAAATATATTAATATATTAAATCTTAGAAAAATTAAGTGTAATTTACTTCTTCCGGAAATTTATAACAGCCAGCAACTTCCGTAGTCGCAAAAGTGTGAATAAAGACAAATTGGAAAAGTAGAAATGTTGGTTGAATGTTTAGAGTAGGCCGGTGGCTAGCTGCTGTGGGGCAGTTAATATTCCGCATTTGGGGCTGGAAGTCAACGCGTGCTTAAGGAGCTAGGTGCTTTGCTATATTCACCAGATTGATATGTGGAGGGTTCTCTCCACCCATTGCGTGATGACTAAAGTAATTCTTTCAAACTGTCAGACCCATGTTACTTATATTTATTTTTTCTTACAATATTTTTTAAGAAAAAAATAAATGAGAATAAGTGGTCAATTGTTTGAAAAGAAAGTATTTTTTTATGATGAGGATGAAAAAAAAAATTGAACATTCTTCTTTAAATATAATTTTTAATATAAAATGTACATTAATTTTTTTTACTAGAAAAATAATTTACATTTATATATCAAATAAGAAAAAATATTTTTTATCAAAATAAATGCATCATAAGTTATTTTGAGAGCATTTACTAAATAATTTTTTAATCAAATTTTAATTTATTTTAAAAATTTTAATCATTTGACTAAATTAATAAATTATTTTAAATATTTAATAAATAATTATTTAAATTATTTTTTAATTAATTTTAAAAAGTTAAGCAACTCGATTCTTTCACAAGATTGATACGCGGAGGAGTCTCTTCACCCATTGCGTGATGACTAAAGTAACTCTTTCAAACTGTCAGACCCATGTTACTTTTTTTTTTTCTTACAATATTTTTAAAATAAAAAATTTAAATGAGAATAAGTGGTCAATTGTTTGAAAAGAAAGTATTTTTTATCTTTTTTTTTTAAGAGATGATGAGGATGAAAAAAAAATTGAACAATCTTCTTTAGATGTAATTTTTAATATAAAATGTACATTAATTTTTTATTTTTACTAGAAAAATAATTTGTATTTATGTACCAAAAGCATTTTTTTATCAAAGCAAATGCATCATAAGTTTCTTTGAGGGTGTTTGCTTAACAGTTTTTTAATCAACTTTTAACTTATTTTAAGAATTTTAGTCATTTAATTAAATTAATAAGTTATTTTAAATATTTAATAAATGACTGTTTGAATTAATTTTTTTAAAAAAAATTAATTTTAAAAAGTTAAGAAATTCAATTTTTTCAATTAATTCCTTAATATTTATGGTGTAAAAAGATATTGTTATCCTAATCAATTCAATTTTTGACACCTTTATCCTTATTATACAAAAAAATCCTTATTAAAAATATGTATAAAATATATTTTATAATAAATAATTTTTTAATTAATTTATATATATTAAATATATTATTTAATCATTGTTCTCTTTTCTCACATTATCAATTTATAAAAAATAATAATATGAATAATAATAATAATAATTAATAACAATAATAAAATTATTTTTATCTTAAATTATCTATTTCTTAATAAAATATAATTATTTATTTCTTTAAAAAATATAATAAATAATAGATTATAATTATTCATTTCTTACAATATCTAATCAGTATAATAAGTTATAATTATTTATTTTTTAAAAAAATTTAATAAATAATAAATTATAATGATATTTTTTTAAAAAATTGATAAATAATATTTTAAAATTTAAAATATTATTAAAATAAAAAAATATTTAAATAAATTATAGAACATATCCATATCTTTATATATATTATTTTATATCTAAATAATTAATAAAAAAAATTAATTTTATTAAATATTTTTATATAAATAATTAATTCTATTAACTGATCAAATTAGTTAAAATAATCAATTATCAATTAATTATTAATATAAACTAGTAGAGTCTTCATCTATTAAGGCTACCATATGTCACTAACATTTGGATCTTGTTGAAAGTTTGCAGAAATACTTACCTATCTTCTAAATCACTAAAAACAATATTTAAAATTAAGAGATAAGTGGTCTAAAACATATATTTTACTAACTAAACTAACCCGAGATTTACAAAACTATTTCCAAATTCCATAAATAATAATTTGATTTAAACTTACCTCTCAGTTATTCTTGATCGTATCTTCTAATTCAATGGTATATACATTAAATAACAATTTATATTAAGATTGCACTAGTCATAGTTATCCTTTTGATGTGATGTGTAGCAGCTTCTCGTACTTGAAAAGTTACGAAATGCCGTGCTAATCGGATTGCTCTAGAGGGTTCTATCATCTCTGGCCTAGCTTTTACTTAGCTGGTCTCATTTGTGAATATTCTCCTGCGAATTCAATTCACACTAATTCCAAGTCCACCATCTTTGTCTGTTTCTGACGGCATCCTCTCATTTTCCTGCCAAATTCATGAAACTTCACCTTTCAAAGCTTATGACCTTTCCATTTTAGGTGTATTAGCCTAGAAATGTTTGACTCCCAATGCATTATCATCTTTAGTTTTTAATAAACAAATACCTTGTAAGTTATTGGGAAAAGGTTAATGAAATTACCACTATGTTTGTCCCCTTTAATTCATAATTAGAATTTAAAAATTTGAAGCTAGTGGAGATCATTTGGGTAAATGTTTAATATATAAGTTTAATTCTTAATTATAATATTATTAATAATAAAGATTTGATATAAGACATTATTTAATTTCAAAGATTTAAAATATGATTACAGTTATAATTAAGTTTGGAAAGGAAAAGAAAATATTAGAAAAATATATAATTCAGATTGCTATGTAAAGCTTTGAATAAGTCTTCCTTGAACTTGAGTATTTAATATCGGTTAGAACTTTGATACTGACATGATCCAATGGAAGGCTCTGTTGATTAGTACTTCTTTTTCTTTCTAATTCATAGGAAATTACTTGCACATACAGACTTACTCGTAGGGGAACGGAGGTGGATAAAGATGCAGTATATATGTTTCTATCAAGTTGCCAAAGCATTTTAAAATTCTGTCAAATGATTCAACGCGGATACAATTATATTATAATTAATAAAATTATATATAAATATATATAAAAAAAAGATGATTATCACAGTATATAATTATGAAAAATTATTTTTACAAATCTTAATTTAAAATCTTACTCCACCTAATTAGATATATTTGTTTACCTAATTCTGTTATTCTCACATCTTTTTTAAAAAAATTAAATGTAAAACCCAAGTACGTACAGATTTATCTGTTTAAGTTAAATTTAAATGGACTAAAAATTATGTTTGATGTATGAAAATTCAAACGATTTTAAAATTATAGGAGCTTGTGTGTTTAAGCCTGCTTTTAAAAAGATCTAAAAATCACAATTTCAGTCTGCAAAAAATTCGTGAACAAGCCTGTTGGACACAGAAATTTAGATCGGTTTTTATATCTATACATGCTGTATCGGTTATTGTTAATTTGTTTTTGCTTTGAACAAGAAATCTGCCGATTTCTAACATCTAATGGTAAAATCAATATGGGAGCCCAAACTTGTCCACACCAAGCAAAGAACCGTACAAGCCCAACCATCTGTCCAATAGAAATTTAAAACGAAAGAGAAAAGAAATCAATGAAAATTGGAATATTGAAGTTCGATTTGTTCTGTTGAAGACATGTTTCACAAAGAAATCTTTCGTTTATTTATGATTATAATTATAAAAATTTAAAATCATAAAAAATATTCTATCTACTTTATATAATATAAAATCATATGATAAAAATATTCTTTTTTTTAAATAAAAATTATTTTTCTTTATTATTATGATATCATATATTTAAAATCATAAAAAATATTCTATCTATTTAAATGAAATTTTCCTATAAAATATATATTTTTTGAGAAAATAAACGGAATATAAGGAAAGCATTTACACAGTGAAGCCATATATACAAGAGATTAAGACTGCATTATCCCCTTTTTTTCATGACAATGGAATTTGTAAGTTTGGTGATTTCCATTGTCATGAAATCGAATGTTGGATTGTTTTGGAGTCTTCAAATGATTAATTTCACAAAGTAAGCGTAATTCATGATTAATTAGTTGAATTGTTGCATCATGCAATTATGCTAGTAATTGATTGATGTTTTTCTAATATTATTTGAAGTCAATAATTGCTGCTTAATTAGTCCATTAATGCAACATAATGAATAAAATATAACGTCCTATGAAATATTATATTCTTAATTTTAGAAAGTTCCAATGGATTCATTAAAGTTCAACCAATTTTATGGTTTTAAAACTCTTATTTTATGAAGAAGTCTAATTCAAATTGCTCCCGCTGAAGTCTTTAATATGCTTAGAATATAGTGCCCAAATTTGCACGGGACGGCCGAACCTATCAAAAGTAATTTTACAGAAATATGAAATTGAGCTTTTTTTTTTTTTCCTCCCCTAACTGCATGAGAATATTCTAATTTTGCCCATATTTGTTTGACCTCATACGGAATGTAAAGTATACACGAAAAATTCATATGCATTAATAATTTTTTATGAACAAATGATGGGATTTTATATAAAAAAAATATACAATTTTTATGTTAAATTTTTATAATGAGAAATTTTTTTATGTTACTTTTAGTTGGATAGTTGAATAAAATGAAATGACAATAGGTAAAAAAAATTTGTTTAATAGATATTATGTAATGAAGATGGTGATGAATCTCCGGTCCATCACAAAAGTAATAGAATGAGTCATTCCATTATTTATAAAATACACTTTTTACATTCTTATACTTAATTACATCTTCTATATATTTTAAAATTATTCATATATTAATAACTAATAAAATAATGTTAACTTTTTAATATTTTTATTATAAAAATATTTTGATAATTATATTTTTAGTAATAGAATTTAAAATAAAATATTTTTATTTATTTATATAATAAATATTTTTTATTATATTAAATTATTTAATATGAAATAAAAATCAAAGAATTAAAATTTACTAATATATAAAAAAATAAAAATATACTTAAAGAATAAACTAATGTCATACTATTAGAAGTCTTAGACATTTTTTAATATTTTTATATAGATATTTTTATTATTTTTAATTATAAGGGTATTATTATAATTAATAATTTTTTTTCATTTTTATAATATTTTATTGTGTCAAACATAAAAATAAAGACATTTTATTTCTAACTATATTAAATATAATTATGAAATAAGTATTTTATTTCATTCCATTCGATTGTATTATTACTTACCTAAGCATTTTCCAAAAATATATTATATGAGGAGCTTCTGTTGAGCAATTACGCCTTAGATGAAGGAACAACCAAATTGTGGTTCCACTTTATTTAAAGCGATTGACCATGTTACTCCAAGCAATTAAGGACAAAACCGAAAAATATGACACATGTTTTAATTGGAACATAAAAAAATCGGCTTACTTATATTAGATATGGTATGCCTTTTAGATCAGCCATCTTTGATCTCTATATTCTTAACTATCATAGCAATTTGAATCTCTTTAACTATTATCATTACTGTTGACGATCGATTTTGATAATCGATCAACTAAAGGGTCTGAAACCCAAACTATAGAAGAAAAATACATAAAGATGTAAGAAAAGAGTAAGAAAAGGGAGAACAAGGATGAACATAGGAATTTTTTACGTGATTCAGCTGCAATCAAAGCCTACGTTCATAATAGTGTATTTGCTATTATATAGTTCTTCTCTGTAGTATTTAACAGTATTGTAATACCAGTATTCTCTCATTATTTTGGCTGAGTTTCTAAATGTATTTTTTCACTCTTCTTTTGCAATGGTCTTTCCCCTATTTATAGAAGCAGAGAGAGTTATAAATATAATTTGATAAATTATAAATCTGTCTATTTCATCACATTGGACAATAAATACTAGGCAATTTACTGTCGATTTGTCGGTGGCTGATTTGTTGATTTTGGGGGCTAATTTGTCAGTTAAGAGTATATATCTCTGGCAGATGACTAGACTTTAGCATTCTGAACCTATGTTTGGGTTAGCTCACTTAGCAGGCTAAGGTCCCACTAAGTGACCTGTTGACTAGTTCCCACAACCTCATTCTTGAATAGGCTGGGTCCTTCTCAACTGGGCTAGTCCATTGGGCCTTTGCCATCTCATTTCATATGGTTCCAAAAATACTCATAACATTAGCCCCCAACTCTCAGTTCGCTCTGTGCACTGGGAGTTGTTATTTGCTGGCAAAGTCTTTACTTGTAGTCTATAGTGTTGTCAAGTCCTCCACTTACAGTCTGCAATGTTGTCACTTACAGTCTACTGTGTTGTCATTTTAGACTTTAACTATATCGCTTTATCTGCACCAGGCCATGCATCCAGTATGCATGCTTTATAGTCGTTGGCATGCCAGCCTTGCTCTGCTTTGGATTGTTTGATCAAGAACAGTTGGTTAGCTTCCGGATTCTTCGGTGAGGTCAGACTGCTCTATATAAGAAGTAAAAGCTTTCTTGCTTTCCCACAAAATGACCTAATGAAGTCATTAGCTGAGTCCCCATGTTTTTAATGGGTTGGATCTTTGGTGGAGTGTTACGAGGTGTGTATGGCCCACTACAACAATCCCTTTCTAAGAATTCTGGGAAGTTTTGTTATAAGAAGCTCCCATGGTCTATTCCTCTCTAAGGATCCCAAGAAATTTTGTTACATTTCTCCTTAGCCTCCTCCTAGTCATGCTGAACAAGGCGGTTCTTTTCTCGCTTTTCTTTGGCCACTTTGCACGATGAGTTAACCGTTTGGTTTTCTCCAAGTACCTTTGGGGGCATTCAAGCTAGGAAAGAGGCTCCTAACTTGGGAGGAGGACAAGGAAGAGTTGGGGCCATTCAGCTTGCTCGTCGATCTTCCAGCTTGTTGAAATTTAGGCCCTCCTCTTAGGATATGCTAGCTGTAGGCTTGCTTTAATTTGTATCCTTGAATCTTCATGTATGCACGCACCTCATTGAATGAGGTTTTTAATGAAAATTTTATTTCCCTTGTTCCATGTGCATCATGTTGAATGTTTTGTATATATATTACAGAAGGTAGCATATAGGCTGTTGTTGATATAAATTCTTGTAAATCACAGCTAAATAAAATATTAAGTAAGTTGAATGACCAATTAGTCATATTAATGTTTCTCAATTGATAATGAATTTGAGCATCGGAATGCCTTAACTGGTAATGAGAATGAGCACCGGAGTGCCTTGGCCGATAAAGAATTTAAGCACTGAAATGCCTAAGCGCTTCAGCTAGCATGAGACCAAGTGCCCTGGTAGGTCGCGCCTCAGCCAGCATAAGTAGGTCACACGAGAGCTGTGCCTTTGTATAGCATGAATGCGGTACGAAGTAAGCTGCAGTTCATCGCTAGTGATCTGCGATCTTATAGGCCGTTTGGCATACTTCTGTTTGTTTTATTTGCAACTCTTGGGTTTCTACTGCTAGCCCATGTAATCATTTCTATCTTGGTAAATGTTTTTTGCTAGGTTGTTAATATCTTGCTACTGGTAGTCGCCTAAACCTTCAGATTGTGGGTAACTAATCAGTTCTTTGATCCAACGGTGAGACTCTGCATGATATAAACTGAGGGAGACCCTTCTTCCCCCTTTCACTCATTATTTGAAATCTGAAACTTCTAAACTCCTCTCCCATTTTTTCTATCGGAACCATGACTATTCATTGTTGTGCACTACCTTCCTTGCTATTTTAGCTTACCAAGCTCATTGTTTGAGTTCATATCATTGAGAACCAACCTCATTCACATTTCAAACCTTTTACTTTGGCTAGCATGGTGAGTTTTCTTTCTTCAATTTTTGGTTCCTGGTTGTCTTTATTTTGCAACTTGTGTTGAGGCATATTTGCTTGTTGTTGAAAGAACCAGAAATGTTGGCTAAACCTTGTTTGCCCATACATTTTGCTTTATTGTGTTCAGTTTATCTGGTCGATTCATCAGTAGATTCTAGGGTCTCTGATTGTCATTTAAGTCTTTCATTAGTTTCCTAGGCTTTAGCAGCTCAATAGTTGAACCTTCCTTATCTCCCAAAGTCTAGGTCTTAAAACTAGGTGATTCGAGGCATATATGACCTGTTGTGTAGGAAAAACTCAATGGATCTTTTAGGTTTAGGGATGGTCTGCCTTTTGCAACCTGACCATTTCTCTCTCTTCTTTATGTAATAGACACCACAGTCACCAAATAAGAAGTGGCGATATTGACTCATCTAAAAGGAGTGAGGAGTTATTCTATGTCATAGGGGAGGTGACCTCTCAAAACGATGAGGTCACAGAAGAGTTCGTAGCTCGATCCAGACCTGAGAGGTTTTCAGATTGTTCGCCCTTTGCGCATCACCCCTCAAGCATTAGATTTAGCGAGCTTGAGGGGATAGCCCATACGTACTATTTCCTAAGGGGTTACCGTATCTTAACTCCTTCTTCCAATGAACATGCTGTTTTCCTTCCTTCGAAGTTTGTGGTGATCAGTATTCAACACCTTGATGTCAGGCTCAAATTCACGGTTCATCCTTATATAATCAATTTGTTGAACAAGTTAAGACTTTCTCCCTTTCAACTGACTTCGAATTCGTACTTTCAGTTAACCTCTTTAGCACTTGTCTACTTTAGGAATAACCTTCCACCTCTTTCAGCCAGAGTCTTTTGCAATCTCTATAGCATCAAGAGCATCAAACTGCGAGAAGGGATTTATTACCTCTTAGGCTGTCCATCTAAGTACAAGAAAATTTTGCCTCAAGGGGATGCTAAGGGGAAGTCCAATGTAGGGAATTATAAGACCTGTTGGTTTTACGTTGCTTGCCCTTCCTTGAGTCAACTTTAAAACTTCTCATTTGTGCTTAGTCTTGGTAAGCGAGCTAGAAGGATGCAGGTTAGCTTTGGTACTTATTTTACTTTGTTTCAAATTTGAGCTTTTGTTGTGTCTTGCAAATGGAGCTAGCAAAGAGAAACCAGAGCTCAAGGCAAAGAAAACTGAGGTGTTTGACCACTTCATTGCTTTTGAAGATTTTCAAAATGATCTAAAATTCAACTAGGAGCTTTTTCGGGCACATAGGCTCTCTCCCACTCTCAATGTCAAGCTTCTTGCCTTAGTAAAAGACATTGGAGCTCGTGGAGCTAGTGAGGTCACTGTAGTAGAGTTTGGGAAGCACATAGCTATGGGGAGAATTAACCTTTTTAGAACCCCTGCCTCTATCAGGTCAAGACCTGCCACTGCTCCTTCTATACATGCTGGTCATCTTTCTTCCTCGGCAGTTGCTATGGAGACTTCGTGAATGTTAGTCCCCATTTCATAGCTGAAGGCGAATGAGGTCACGAAAGGGTCAATGAGGTCTCCTGGTCACGAGGAAGGGCCTCCAGCCAAGCCTCCTCCTAAAAAACTAAGAACTGACAAAGGGAAGAAGGTGGTTGTTTCCTCATAAGAGGAGTTCGAAGGCACGCCAGAAGATGGCCCTGATGGTCTAGGCCCTAGGACAAGGGAATATTATGATTTCCTCTACGAGCATGTAGGCCGAGTCCTAGGGACCCATACAAAATCATTGAAGTCCGAAGACGTGCATGGTGATAGCTTGATTGGCATGATGGTTCGTCATTTTTTTTTGGTAAGTAAAATTCTCTCTCAATTTTTTCATTCCTATGGGCATTTTAACCATTCTGGTTTTTTTCAAGGCACATTGAAGGGGATCAAGTTGAGGGATGAGTTCTTAACCTTGGACGAGGAGCAAAGTAGGCTCGGAAGCAATTGGTTGCTTCAACAATGGTGGCATTAGAGTTGAGGAAACAATTGGAACATTCTGAGACCTAGCTACAAAATGCTGAGGTGGCCAAGAAAGAGGTCAAGGACGCTTTGTCTCATAAGATGTCCAAGCTTATCTCAAGGCTCCATCAAACTACTAATTAGCTAAAGCAGTTGGAAGATGCATTGGATGCACCAATAAGACAAGTTGAGGCTGTTGAAAAGAAAGAGGAAGCAGCTAGGAATAAGGCCACTTGAGTTGAGGAGGAGATTGCTTGAGCTAAGGAGCAGACTGCTGCCAAGATCACAGAGGCTGTAGATGCTGCAGTTTCTGATACCGTTGATGATTTTCTGTTTACTTTCTAGAAAAGGTAACCAAACACGGATTTCTCCTTTTTTAATGGGGAAATTGAGGCAATTATTCTATGTTTCAAGGATGATGCGAGGGGAGTTTCAACTCTGGGTGCTGAGACTCATGGTAGTTTTCCTACTCAAGGCGACGTCCAGGTCAAAGGTGCCTTGCAGGTTGAGGGAGGAGTTGTGGCAGGATCCGAGGAGCAAGTGATAGAAGATTTTTCCCTACCCTGCGCTAACTCTCTGACCCCTCAGGACTCACCCAAAGCCTCGACCTCTTCATAGATCATACCTTTGCACCCTAGCTTTAGGCTTTATTTTTGAACTTTTGAATGTAATCTGACTAGATAAATCATTTGTAATTATTTTCAATGGACCTATTTGAGCTCCTTGAAATGAATCTGTTCAGCTTGTCTTGTTCATTCTGCTTGATTAATCTTTTAGGCTTTTTGCCAAGTCAAATACTCGAAACATTTTGTTAGAAAACTATGGCTTCGTGCTTGAATGCTAGATTAGTAGGTGGCGACCTTTATAACTTTTAAGACAGTTGATCGAGCAGACAACCCAAATATTTAATAAGCCGATCGTGAATAATGTTAAATTGAATGTTTGGTAGATCACACATCGCCAACATAGATGGGCCTCTGTAAATCGCACATTGTTAACTTAGATAGACCTTAGCAGATCACATATTGTTAATAGGATTGATCAATCGCACATTGTTAACATAGATGGACCTTAACAGGTCACACATTGTTAACACGGATGCATTGCTATACATTAACATGGATGGACTCCGGAAGGTCGCACATTGTTCACATGGGTGGATCTCGGCAGGTCGCATATTGTTAATATGGATGGACAGTCACACATTGTTAACATGGATGGACCCTAGTAGGTCACATATTGTTAGCATAGATGGACTATCGCACACTGTTAACATGTATGGACCTTGGTAGGTCGCATATCATTAGCATGGATGGAGGTCGCACATTGTTAACATGGATTGACTGTCACACATTACTAACATGGACGGACCTTGGTAGGTCACATATCATTAGCATGGATTGATGGTCGCACATTATTAATATGGATGGACCTTAGCAGGTCACACATTGTTAACTTGGATGGACTTTCGCATATAGCTAACATGGATGAACCTTTGCTGGCAAATTACAACCTTTTTAGCCTTCCAAAATGGTTAGTCAGGTTGTTAATTTGAGCATAGTCAAACCAAGTACCAATCGAATTATTCTAAGATCAAGTTACCTAATTTCCAATAAACATAGGATTGAAGGAGAACTTTGGGCTTCTTTTTTGAGATTTAAATAATGATACAAAATTACAGAGCCAAGCTTGCTTTTATTAATAGTATAGTTGAAGGTGCTAAATATTCTAAGCTTGAGATACTTTGGCCCCATTTACATTTGATAAGCGATAAGCCTCATTTCCTAAATTCCCTCTTATTATGTTTGTGAACTCCTAGTAAAATGAGGCACAGCACAAGGTCTCCTGCTTTATAGTTTTGAATTCGGACTTTCTGGTTATAATACTTCACAACCTGTTGCTAATAGGTTGCGATTCTAAGGTGAGCTATGTCCCTTACTGCTTCAATAAGGTCTAGATTTACAGTGAGCGGTTGGTCATTGTCCTCCAAATTAAAGTGGCTCTTTGATATGAAGTTACTTCAAATTTTACTGGCATCATAGCTTCAAATCTATAAACAATTGAAAAGGGAGTCTCCCTCTAGGTGTTACGAGCCATGGTCTTGTAGGCCCAAAGTACTTTTGGCAGCTCATCTACCCATGCCCCTTTCTAGCCCCCAGTTTTGCTTTTAAGATCTGTTTGATGATCTTGTTTACGACTTTGACTTGTCCATTGGCTTAAGGATGGTCTACTACCGAGAAGCTCTTTACAATCCCGAGGTTGTTACAAAACTTGATAAACTACTTGCTACTAAAGTAGGTCCCATTATCGGTTACAATCTATTGGGGAACCTTGAACCTGTAAATAATATTACTCTAAATGAATTTTTCAATTTTTGATGAGGAAATCTCCGTCAATTCCTTTGCCTCTACCCATTTTGTAAAATAGTCAACAGCCACTATTACATATTTGTAGCTCCCACGACCTATGGGAAGAGGTCTAATCAAGTCGATCCCCAACATTGTAAAGGGCCATGGGCTGACCATTTGTTGAAGATAAGCTGGTAGAGCTCGTGAAACCTTAGCGAACCTTTGGCATTTGTCGCATCTTCTGACAAGGTCAATTGCGTCTTACTTCATGGTTGGCTAATAGAACCCTTGTCGGAGTGCTTTTTGAGTTAGGTATAGCCCCCTAGCGTGGTTTCCATAGTGACTAGCATGGATTTCCTTAAGGATAGTGTCACAGTCAAGGCTATATATGCACATGAGGAGTAGAGCTGAAATTCCCCTCTTATAGAGCATGTCATCGACAATATAGTATTTGGTAGATCATGCTCGCACACGGCATACCTACACCTTATCCTTTGGTAGCCTGTCACCTCGTAGATACTCTAAGATTGAACTCATCCATAAGTCTTGTGCCATAACAGTTTACATCACGATGTCTTTCTACTTAATACTTGGCGACAGAACGAACTCTACTAGGATTACCCCCAGGAAGTCTGTGTCTTTAGTTGCGGTTAGGCAAGCTAGTGCATCTGTATATGTATTTTGAGCCCATGAGATCTGACTGACCTCATACCTCTGGAAATTATTGAGCAACTCCTGAACTTTCTAGAGGTAAATAGCCTTCTTTGACCCCTTCATTTGATACTCACCCTTTATGTGACAGACAACGAACTGAGAGTCGTTAAATATCTTCAAGTTTTTAGCTCGCATCTCCCTTGCTAGGTGGAGTCCTATGAGCAGCGTTTCATATTCTACTTCATTATTGATGGCTCAAAATCCAAATCTTAATGTAAAGAGGATTTTATGTCCCTCTAGGCTGATCAGAAGTATTCTAGCCCCTGTCTTCTGCTCACACGAGGACTGGTCTATAAAAACTTCCCAATATCGACCTTTTAAGGTCTCCACTTCTTCCCCTGCAGGTTCTATGAATTCTGTAATAAATTCCACTAAGGCTTGCCCCTTGATCGCTGGCCTCGACTTATAATGGATATCAAACTGAGCTAGTTCAATGGCTCACTTGAGCAAGCGACCTAAGGTGTCAGTCTTCTACAAAGTTTGTCTTAATTGAAACTAAGTAAGCACCTCAATAGTGTGTGCCTAAAAGTAAGGTGGCAATTTCCTTGAAGCGATCATAAGGCAATAAGTGAGCTTCTCTATTGGCGAATAATTCATTTCTACATTCAGCAACCTTTTGCTCACATAGTAGACTAGGAGTTGAGCTTCATCTTCTTCCCAAACTAAAGCAGTACTAAGAGAGTGCTAAGATACTCCTAAGTAAAGAACAAGCTTCTTCCCTTCTTTCAGTTTGGACGGTAGCGGAGCTTGGCCCATATATTCTTTCAGGTGCTAAAAAGCGACTTTGTAGTCCTCAGTTCACTCAAATCATCTAGCCTTTTTCAGAGTGTCAAAGAATGGGATGCACTTGTCCATTGCCTTGGAAATGAATTTGCTAAGTGCTACAACCCGGCCATTTAGACTTTGCACATCTTTGACCCCGGTTGGGGATCTCATATCAATGAGTGCCTTAATCTTCTCAGGATTCGCTTCAATCCTTCTACTGTTGACCTTAAACCCAAGAAATTTTCCTGAGGCCACCCTGAATATACATTTGAGTGGATTTAATTTCATTTGGAATTTCCTCAAAATTTGAAACATTTCATCTAGGTTTTTCACATGATCCATGACCTGTTTGGACTTCATGAGCATGTCATCCACTTAGACCTCCATGGTCTTCCTAATCTATTCTTTGAACATCATATTGACCAGCCGTTGGTAGGTTGCTTCTGCATTCTTTAGTTTGAAGGGCATTACCTTGTAATAATACAATCTACAGTCTGTAATGAACGAAGCGTGCACCTAGTTGTGGAGGTCTAAAGGTATTTGGTTGTACCCTGAGTAAGTGTCCATAAAACTAAAGAGCTGGTGACCAGCTGTTGCATCTACGAGCTGGTTAATCCTTGGTAGAGGGAAGCTATTCTTCATACAGGCTTTATTAAGGTTGGTGAAATTAATCAAGTCTTCCATTTCCTATTTTTCTTCTTTACCAACACGGGATTAGCCACACAGGACAGATAACAAGCTTTTCGAATGAACTTATTGGCCAGAAGCTTATCTACCTCCTCCTTGAGAGCAATAAAATGCTCAACAGTCAGTAGCCTCTTCTTCTGGCAAACCAGCTTGTGGTAAGGATTTATGTTCAGCTTATACGACATGACTTTGGGATCAATCCCCACCATGTTTTCATGATTCCAAGCAAAAATATCTAGATTCGCCTTGAGGTAAAATATCCAAGTTTGCCTTGAGAAATTCAACTAGCTGGGTTTTCACGATGGGAGGCAAGTTCTTTTCTAACTTAAAGCATCTCTCAGGATTTGTCCCGCTAACCTGTATATCCTCGAGCTCTTCTACGGAGCTAGTTTCTTTGTCTGTATCTAGATCATAGGGGTCAAGGTTGTGACTGACCCCTACTGAGCTTGAAGCTCGAGGTTTTTCACTAGAAACTACATCGACCCTTTTCTCTTTCTCCCCCATCTTGACGGCATCTTTATAGCAACGTCTAGTTGTGTGTTGCTCACCTCACACACATTCGACTCTATTGGGGCTCAGGAACTGCACAATTAACATCCTAGTGGACATGACCAGATCCAAATCATTCCTTGTAGGTCGTCCCAACACCACATTATATGCCAAAGGGCAATCTACAATCAAGAAGTCTACCAGGATGGTGGCTTAATATTCCAAGTCAATCAAGGTGAGAGGACGTCTGATCTACCCCACTGGAAATATTGCGTCCCTCGTGAAACCAAACAGAGGCTTGAAGGAAGACTTCAAATGCTTATCGCTCGGTCCCATATGCTTAAATCATTTCTTACACATGACATTCACTAAGCTGCCGGTATCTAGCATGATTCTCCACACCTCGACATTGCTAATCTTAGCCTGAATGACCAGGGCATCATTATAGGGGGTTTGGACTCTTCGTGCATCATCGTCCTTGAAGGTGATGCTTTCAGAGGCAACTCTAGCCTTCTTGGCAGGTCTTCCAGATTTACAACATGTAAGCAAGATATGGTTTGCACTTCCCACATAGCGTTCATGTGACCTATTCGAAGTGCCCGCAATATGCGACCTACCATAAATTGTGAAGATAGTTCTTACTATGTTCAACTGCTCTTACTCGGCCTATTAGGATGGCCACTGTGTTGGTTATTGGGGTTGTGGAGGTCGTGACTAGCTGTTGAGACCAGTCAGATTAATAAATTTGTAAATCGGATTGCACTGCTCTACTTATAGCATAGAGCAACTCCGGGTTGAGCCCTTGGATCTTCTAATATTAACAATTAAATTAAGAGATAAATAAAGGGGGGTTGGTTTGCAGCAGCTAAAATGACAAGAAACAAGAAGGCAGAAGTTGTAACAGAATACAAGTAAAAAACCAGTCCAAAAGAGTTACTAAACTTAAGGTTAATCCATTATTGATCACTAAACATTCATTTAATTATTAATCATATTCTATGGCCTAAAATCATAACAAGAATCCCTAAAATGATTAATGAGTCTAATCAGAGCTCAGCTCGCAAATAACCCATCAAAATCTCAATGCATTGTTTGGTTTTCCTATCCTCTTCTACAAGTGATTATCAAAATCTCAATAATCATATC
>JANHAO010002936.1:0-27328 GCA_026873985.1 Saraca asoca | reverse complement strand
TCAAAGGCCAGAGTGAAGTTGTTAACTTTGCTCCAAAATCAAAAGTCAAGAAACATAACATGCATAAGACGACAAATATATGACATTAGCACAAGTACATAACAAACACAACATTTTCGTACTTCAACAAAATAATAGAAAAAATATACTGCAACACAACAACAAAAATATATGACAAACACAAACCCTATAAGCATAAAAACATTCCAAAAATAGAAAAAAATCATCAAAACAAAAATCTCACCATTTACCATAATTGATTGCATAAATGATACAAAAAAAAAATCATTGAAAAGAATAAGAAAATGAAATTTGCTTACCAAAAACTTTTCAGCTTCTTATGTTTTCCTCTAAAAAGAGAACTCTTGAAAAATCTTGAGGAAGAATGAAAGAAAAATGATGAGTTTAGGTATTTATACCTCCCATAAAAAATCTGCAAAAGTCTAGCAATTAAACAAGTGTTGAAAAGTCATTGATATTTTGAATACATATTGATTTTTATAGACCTTCAAAAGGTCAAAACTTTCATAGACTTTTTTAAAATCATTAAAAATCAATATTGAATAACCTATGACTTTTACAGAGTCTTCAAAAGTTATTATTAAATACACCCAAACTTTTGAAGCCTTTAAAAGTCTTTAAAAGTAATGATTAAATACACCCCCTTAATGTACTTATTAATAACCAATGACCATGAAATTTTAATACAAATAAGATAAATTAACATCTTCATAATAGCTCTAATTTCGTGCTTATCTAACTTTTGTAACCTTAGATTTGGTGTTTTTGAAGTTTTCTAGAAATTAAATTTCAAAAATATGAATTTTGTTCTTTGAACATTCACAACAAGAATTTAATCTTTGAAATATTTCTAAAATTTCATATGGTTTATTTTTACTACTTTGGGTCTCTTGTGACTTCAGATCTATAATTTCAAATTTTTCAAAAATTTTAATTAACCTATTTTGTTATCAAAATTGATTTTAAAAAAATTTGGGTATTACATTCCTAACTCAATTCATTGCATTATTTTTCAACTCAATTTGGGAGGCCTTCCTTCTCTCTCTCTCTCTCTCTCTCTCCACTTTCTCACTCTCTACAAGTAAGCAATTCATTCCTTCATATTAGTTTCTCATATTTTTATTGTTAATTCCTCTCTTCTTCCTCTTCAATTTGATACCAAAATCTTGTTGATTCATCAAGTATTATTTGATATATGAATTTTTTAATTCAAGAGTTACTATTCATATCACTATTCGCCTCATAAACCCATATGGATTTCTGGGGTTTTGAGACTCAAATCTTCTATTTCTAGCTTGTTTTTATGGACTAAATTCATGATCTAATAGTATTTGATTAATTGATGCAAGAAAACTCTTGAAAATCCAAGGATATCTAGCATGCTTTCTTTCTTGTTCTTGAAGAAGAGTATTGAAGATTTTCACTGAATCAGTTTGATTTCTTATTCTTAGCCAATTTTGTGAGTAATTCTTACCTTTCTTATGAGTTATAAAAAAAATAATTGATGATAAACTAGTGAAATGTTGTTTATGTTCAAGAAGATGGGTATTATGTGAACTTATGGTATAAATTGATTCTGATTGGCATTGTTGATATAAATATAGTGGTTTGATTGTGAAAGCTTGATTTTATGCTTAGTTTTTTCATGATTAAGAGTTGGCAGAGTTGGACATGAAGTTTGGTAAAGGAAATAAGAGATGTTCTTGTAGAAATGTGTAGTTGCACCAAAAAATTGTATAAATCTAGACGTACGGTTAGAATCACAAGCCTAGAAATTGAAAGTTGAGTAGAATCATGAGAACCAAACATGAAGGCTTTGATTCGACTCGATCCAAGATAG
Source organism: Saraca asoca (assembly GCA_026873985.1). Classification (NCBI taxonomy): domain Eukaryota; kingdom Viridiplantae; phylum Streptophyta; class Magnoliopsida; order Fabales; family Fabaceae; genus Saraca; species Saraca asoca. The sequence goes on along the minus strand of JANHAO010002936.1, from coordinate 25,467 downwards.
TTTAAAATGTGAATATGCTCATTAAAAGTTGCAAAATTTTGGGAAGTTTAGGATTATACACAATCTAAATCACAATCAAGATAGAAAATAGGGCTAGGATAGGTCAATTCGAATAATGTAGAATAAGCTAAATTTTTTATTCGAATCGCAATGGCTTGAAGGCATTAATCACAGATTAGGTGTAAATAAGGACAATTCAAATCATGAACCTTGAAAATGAAATATATGTTAAAGTATGTAAGATAATAATGCACTACCTATAACTTCTTCCTTATGGAGGGTGCAGTTGGGTTTTGGAAATGATTAAATAATTGAATGATTGTATAATGGAGTATTAATATCGTTAACATATGTTGGAAATGAAGTAATTAAATTTGTAAATATAAATGATATGGATTCTTGGATGGATAAAATAAATATTGATATTAAGGTAGCAATATTGGAGATATTATGGTGGTAATGGATAGTATATTGTGTGATATGAATTCTAGCTAATTCGATTATAATAATTAAGGAATCCTAAATGAGCATGCGTAACCTAATATCAATAAATCTAATAACGATCTAAACCTATTGATGTTATGGTAATAATCTTGATGGTCATTATTAAAATATGACATGGAGTGTATGATTGTATTAGTAATGGAATGTGACCCATGTAATTAAAACTATAGTGAAAAGGATATGATTGTGATTTGATACTTTATCAGAAATTATGTTATGACTATTATGAGAAATGATGATTAATAATGATGAAAGGTGATTGAGTGTGAATTTTGTAACATGATTATTATGAAAAGTGATTCTACTTGAAATCTTAAGATTTCCCTATGAGATGATGGATAATGATATGTGATATACAATGATGAATTATGTGAAATGAATGTGATGAGAAATGATACTATTGAAATGCTTGAAAATTTCCCTATGAGACATGGGATGGTATATGATCTATGATATGATGATGATGATGAAATATGATAATAAGGCAAAAGATATAGGATTGGGATTGGGATTGACATGTGCATTCTGTGATATAACTATTATGAGAATGATACTACTGAAAGGTTGAAAAGCTCTTATGAGACCTGAGATATGATTAATGGGATGAGATGGGGAATAATGAACCAGATCCTAGATCTGCTTCTATTGACATCGAATTTTGGTTCTAGTCTAAACTCCAGCCAACGGGGGATTCTTTTGGGATCTCAAACTGTTAACTGGTTCTTAAACAGAAAATCAGAAAAATAAGTAAGAAAAGAAGGAAGAGCAGTAGGGAAAACACAAGGCTTTTTAATGTGGTTCAACCAAATCTAGACGGTACAGGACCCTACGTCCATGGTAGTGTATTAATCTGAGAATAATTTTACAGAGTTTCAGTACTCAGGCGTCCTCCTCTTACAATTCATCTTCTTCCTATATTTATAGAAGAGGGGAGGTTACAATTGTAATTTTACATGCAATAAATATATTACATTAGTATTTAATGTACAAGACTCGAATAGACAGGCTAAATCCTGAAATTTGGCTATTACAGATTGCCTCCTGTAGGTGGGTCCTATGTGTCTACTGGCAGAATCATGCCCAGTGAGCTCTCAGGTCACTAGTTGGACCTCATGAGCTAGATCTTTTAGTCTAGGAAGTGCTTGTCTTCAGGATGGCAAGGTCGAGCTGATTTTATCATGAACGTGCTTGGATTCTATCAGGAACAAGCTTGGGCTGAGGAGGTCGCTCTACGTTATGAGCTGAAGGCATAGCAACCTGGGTGCTTCTTGAGTCAGGTTTTCACCGCTCTTGTGCTGCTTACAAGCCCATCAAAGATTGTTTGATTTTCACATATAACATAAGTACCCCAACTCTTAGCTTGCTTTGAAGGCTAGGAGTTAAGACTTTTTGGCATCCGTTTGGTCAAAGTCTTTTCTGAGACTGTTGTTTTATCTACTCTAGACTGTGCCTCCTATAACACATGTCTGGTGATTGTTGGTGGGTCAACCTCAACCTTTTCCAAGGTAATAAATGAAGGTGGTTAGAGGGGATGAATCTAGACTCTTCAGTGGAGCCAAACTTGGCTCTATTTAAGGGAGGGGGAGTTCCTTCCTGCCTCTGCACTGAGTAAACCATGAAGATTCTAGATGAACCACCATTATTTCCAGCATTCTGGCTCTCCATTGGGTGTGTATGTTCTGCTGCATAGATAACTCAAGAGATTTGGCTTCTCTGATAACATGGGGAGATCTCATATGGATCTCGGATTACGTCCTCTTGGCTCTACTGTGAGGCAATTGTTCGGGCAGCCAAGTTTCTGGAACTTCCTAATTTGCTTCCTTCACGAATTAAATGAGGAGCTGGAGGCTAGAAAAATAAGGAGCAATTGTGCTATCGCCAGGGGAGCATTGGAAGAAAAGAGTTGAGGAACTCGGCGGGCTCATGAGCTCTAATAAACTAGGGTGCATCCCTTTATGACCAGCCCTTCTTCTTGGAAGAAAATTAGTTATAGCCTTACCCTTTATATTTTGGCTTTCTGATACAGTTTTACCTCATTGAGGCTTTCTAATAAATAAGATTTTCTTTTGCAATCTCTATGTGTTGTTTTCATTCCTCGTATAGGCATTGTTTAAATAACCTGTGTGAACTGTGCATTACCAGAAAATTGTGTGAAAGCTACAGACACTTGGTTGCAAGTAAACTGTGAATTACAATCTCGCATTCGGGCCGATCTTCATGGCCAATTAAGTAGATAAGTTCATGTGAGAGCTGTGAAATAAGAGTGAATGATCTCATGCTTGGGCCAATCTCATGGCCAATCAAGTAGATAAGTTTGCATGAGAGCTACAAAATAAGAGTGAGCAATCTCGTGCTCGGGCCAATCTCATGGCCAATTAAGTAGATAAGTTCACATGAGAGCTGCAAAATAAGAGTGAGCGATCTCGTGCTCAAATAAAAGAGTTGGCCGATCTGGTGGCCGGGGCGATCTTGTGCCCGAGTAAAAGAGTTAGCCGATCTTGTGGCTGGGGCAACCTTATGCTTGAATAAAAGAGTTGGCCGATCTTGTGGCTGGGGCAATCTTGTGCCTGAATAAAAGAGTTGGTCGATCTTGTGGTCGGGGTGATCTTATGCCCAAATAAAAGACTTGGCCAATCTTGTGGCAGGGGTGATCTTGTGCTCGAATAAAAGAGTTAGCCAATCTTGTAGCCAGGGCGATCTTGTGCCCAAATAAAAGAGTTGGCTGATCTTGTGGCCGGGGCGATCTTGTGCCCGAATAAAAGAGTTGGCTGATCTTGTGGCTGGGGTGATCTTATGCCCAAATAAAAGAGTTGGCCGATTAGGCAATTCACCTATTTGAAAAATTTTAAAGTCAGTAAAGAGGATTTAGAACGTTTATATGCAAATTACATGATTACAAAAATTCAATAGATAGTCCTGATAGTAGAAGATTGCTTTTGCTCGAGATCCTGCTGAGACATTCCAAGCCGCTACTTGGAAGGTTACACCATGTAGTCTTGCAAATGACCTCTCTTAATGAGATCTTCAATGGTGTCCCTCAGCGCCTAACACTCTGAGGTGACATGCCCAAATTCATTGTAGTATGCATAAAATTTCCTCTGGTTGAGTCTGGGCTTATTGGGAGTCTTCAAGGGTGGAGGTTTTCCGAAATCCTCTTTGTCTCTTTCCATTGCAAAAATCTTGCATTGGGCATCCGATAGGATGCTATAGGTGCTATGGGGACCTAGGAATGGGGGTTGTTCATCCTTGCTTCTTTTAGAAAGTTAAGGATCGGAGCTGTCTTTTTTGGCTCCATGGTTACTCCTCTTCTTGTTCTGAGCCGAGCTGCCCACCTCGAGCCTTTACAAACTTAAAGTCTCTTCCCATCTAATCTGCTTCGCGGCTTGCTCTTAAAATTCACCCAAGTTGCTAACTGGGGACTTGTATAAACTCTTGAATAACTTTCCATCTCTGCGAAGTCCTGCCAAAATGGCAGTCAAGGTGGCCTCATCTGAGGGCTTCTTGACATTGTTAAACTCGTGTCTGAAGCAGGCAATATAGTCTTTTAATGTTTCATGCTTACTTTGGAAGACCATAGCGAGATGGCACGGGGGTGCAAGCTGATTCTTTAGTGCCCTGTACTGGTCGATGAACTTGTCCTAGCACTCCTCCTAACTGCTAATGCTGTGAGCTGGGAGGCTTTTGAACCACATTTGAGGGACCTCACCCAGTGTAATGGGGAAGACGCGGCACTTGATTAAGGAATTACAAGTTTGGAGATCCATCTGGATGTTGAACAGGTCCAAATGGTTATACGGGTCACCATCTCCCTCATATAATGGAATGGCTGGAACTTTGAGTTTACACGGGAGGGACTCCCCCTCGATTTCCCTAGAGAAAGGAGTTTGCTCCTCGAAGTGAGCTTGGTCATTTTGAGTTTAAGGATGCTCCTTCAAATGCTTTACTCTTTGAAGGAGGTCTTCTACCAAGACATCCAAGCCCCCCAGTTGTTAGTTAGAGACTTGGTGACATGGTTCACTTTTTCCAGCCATATGGATGGTGATTTGAAGTCTGTTCTCGATCAGTTTCACCGGGACATTCACCCCTAGACATGATGATCTCAGCCTGTTCTTAGACACCCTGAGCTTGCGATTGCACTAACATCGTGACCGTTTTAGCTAGTTCTCCTGCCATGTCTTCAAGTTTCTCTTGACATTGAAGCCAGGCTTGTACTCCATCAGTGCCATTGGCAGCGAGAACTGGTTGGATAGAGCTGGCTAAAGGGATGCCAGTGGTTGCTCTGATGGTAGGAGCAGTAGAAGAGTCCGTCATCGAGACATGACCCTCTGGAGGATCGAGTTGCACATTCAAAGCTCTGGTGGCTCTTCCCTTGGCCATTGCAGTAAGAAACGAACTAAAACAAGTGAGATCCCCATAGACGGTGCCAAAATGTTAACATCAGATTTTGGTTATGGTCCAAACTCTGGCCAACGGGGGATTCTTTTGGGATCTCAAATTGTCACCTGATTCTTAAATAGAAAATCAGCAAAATAAGCAAGAGCAGTAGGGAAAACACAAGGCTTTTTAACGTGGTTCGACCAAATTTGAATAGTACCAGACCCTACGTCCATGGTAGTGTATTAATTTGAGAATAGTTTTACAGAGTTTCGGTACTCAGGGGTCCCCCCTTACAATTCATCTTCTTCCTGTATTTATAGAAGAGGGGAGGTTACAATTGTAATTTTACATACAGTAAATCTATTACATCAATATTTAATATACAAGACTCGAATAAACAGGATAAATCCTAAAATTTGGCTACTGTAGATTACCTCCTATAGGTGGGCCTCGTGTGTCTACTGGTAGAATCATGCCCAGCGAGCTCTCAGCTAGATCCTTCAGTCTGGGAAGTGCCCATCTTCGGGATGGTGAGGTCGAGCTGATTCTATCAGGAACGAGCTCGAGTTGAGGAGGTCACTCCACATTACGAGCTGAAGGCATAGCGACCTGGGTGCTTCTCGAGTTAGGCCTTCACCGCGCTCGTGCTGCTCATAGGCCCATCAAAGATGGTCTAATTTTCATGATATGATGAGTGGGATAAGGCTAGTTCAAAGGAATAAAGCTGGGTTTGTGTGAGATAAGGTGGGAATGAGAGTAACAAGGAGTATTTTGATTGTTGTTATTTATTTTGCTTATGCATCTGAGTTGTTATTTTGTAAGATGCTAAATTGCATTATGATGATATGTTATGAAAGGGTAATGATTGAAGTTAGCTATTGATGGTATAAAAATCATGATTCCTTATAATATGTTAATAATAATGTTAGGTGATGCTAACTAAGGGTGGTTATTTATGTATTCTATGAATACTGAGATGTGATATAATAAAATATGACAATGGGATGATTGATGATGACAGCTTAAGGCCATAAGAAAATCATAGTTCTTTATAATATGGCAATGATGACGTGATGTGATACCATTCAGAGGTTAGTTTGTGGAAATCTATGGTTTGTTTATTAAGCTTGGCATGGAATTAATATATGGTTATGATGTACATATGTATCACCAATTGATGATAAGTTCATTAGGTATAGATTCATCTCACTAAGCCTTAAACTCACTCTTCTATGGAACATTTTTTAGATTTTTAGAATATCACCATGATCCTCCATCAAAACGTAAGGATGGATGTTAATCTTGTTGAGATAAAGCTGATATGTTCACAACCACCATAATGAGTCTATAGGAGCATATGAGGATAGAATTCATTACATAAGCATATTGTTTTGAAAACTTCATGTATATTTTAAATGTGGTTGTTCCAGGAGCATGTGCCTTGCTGAGGCTATATTGTTGAACATTATATAAATATACTTATACCTCAATGTAACTCTCTCTCTCTCTCTTTCTCTTTCCATAACTTATAAATTTTAACCTAATCAATTAAGTTTTTAATAGAAATGATTTGAAAATATTGAAACAAGTATGAATAGTAAAGGTTAATGTAAACATGATCAAGGCTGGTGAATTATCAATCAAGGATTGATATTCATGCTACTCATGGCAAAAAATATGGGTTATGACATTTAAGTAGCTTTCCTGATATTGGATACAACATTGCTAGGGTGACACTAAATACTATTTGATGTCTTCAAATACCTATTAATGACACTCCTTCCAACAAAATTCCACTTTTTCCTTCAACTTCAACAAAGGTGAAAATATTCTTGTTTGATAAGATAAATTGTAAATAAAGCGTCAAAAGAAATCCATGTTGCTAAGAAAGTTCTGCAATTCTTTCTTGCTTGTTGGAATAGTAGTCTGTAGAATTGCTTTAGCCTTGTTTTGTTAACTTCAATCCCCTTTTGGTGAACTAGGAATCCTAAGAAGTTACCTATAAAAACACCACATAACACATTTTAATAGATTCATCTTCAGATTGTTTTGACGCATTTGTTTAAAGGCTTGGACTAACTTTTTTATGTGCTCTTCATGAGATTCAGCTTTGACTATTACATTATCAATGTAAACTTCCATCATTTTGCTGATTAAGTCATTAAAGATTCTATTCATAGCTCTTTGATAAATTACTCCTGCATTCTTCAAGTCAAAAGGTATCACCACCCATTTGAAGGTTCCTATTGCTCCAGGACATCTGAAAGCTATTTTAGACAAATCATCTTCTACAATGTAAACTTGGTTATATCCAGCATTTCTATCCATGAAGCTAATAATAATAAGCCCTAAAGCTGGATCAATTAACATGTCAGTTATTGGCATATAGTATTCATCTTTTGGTGGTGCATCACTTAAATTTTTGAAGTAGATGCACACTCTAAGTTTTTCATTGTTTTTTGTTACTAGAACCACATTTGAGATCCATTTGAGATATCTAGTAGTCTAGATGAAGTTGGCTTTCAATAACTTTTCAATCTCTTCTTTAATTTTATGAACAATATCATAAGCAAAATGATTGGGAGCCTGTTTATATGGTTGAAATCCTTCCTTAATTGGCAATATGTGTTTGACTAGATCTTGACTTAAACCCAGCATTTCTTCATAGCTCCATCCAAAATAATTTGTGTATTCCTTCAGTACTTGAATTATTCTCAGTTTTTTAATCTTAGATAAAAGTGTACTTATATAAGTCATTTTTTCATCTCCAATTCCTAAATTCACTTTTTCTATGGGATCTTAGACTTCAATTTTCTTTTCTTCATTTCTCAAAGATGAATCAAGAAATCCAAGTATACTATCATCATAAATACAATCTGGAAGAATCATTTCTTCCTTCCACTTGACTGTGTAAGCTAACAGTTAAGCTAAATGCTTTTTATATCATTCATTGTTTTCACAGGCCAAACCTAAGTCCACGCCCTTTAGGATTATAGAAAATCCTAATGAATTCAAAATGCAAATGCCGACTCTATTTGGGTCGAAGCTACTATCAATTGTTATGGGTTTAATATAGAGACTATAGATTTCAAACTCAATATTACATTGCTGAACATAACAAGGATTATCATTAACTAAGACATATTCTTATCGATCATCAATCCACATTACTAGCCTCTGATGAATAGTTAAAGGTATAGAACTAGATGCATGGATCCAATTTTGCCCTAATAGCAAGTTATAGCTTGATATGGATGGAACCACTACAAAATGAGTTTGTCGGGATACAAAATCAACCTTCAACTCAACCAACACTACTCCTTTTATGCTAACATCCTTTCATTAAAATCTAACATTGTAATGTTTGACATCACCAAATCTTTGATAAATTTTTTGAGCTTTACAAAACTTAACCTTGGCATGAAATTCACAGAAGCACTATCATCGACCAAAATGTGATTTATTGGTTTGCCATAGAGATAAGCTTTATATGTAAAGGTCAAAAATGACTTTTCATTTACTTTGTCGATCTTTCAATGAAAGCATGGGTGTTCTCATCTAATATGATTGCTTCATTACAATCATTTTCATCATAGAAATCATTAGCTGAATCTTGTTCAAAAATTATAGAAAAATTAATTGGCAAAACACATATCATGTCAATCTCCATTTTCTAATCCTTAGTTTTCAAATAGTTAGTTAAGTCCATCACCTCCTCCTTTTTCTTTATGTTATTTGACTCTTTAGGGCCTGATGGAATCTAATCAAAATATCGACCAATTTTTTATCTTCTTCTTAAAGCAGCTTGTCTTTGCATCCGACGCTTTTGAGTGCTTATTAAAGGTAGAGGTTGATAGTTTGGCTTATACCATTTATTCTACACTTTTGGAATCCTAAACTTCCACTTTTGTTTCTTCTTTGACTGTGGTTCATTGGTTATCCATTTTTCATTTGGCATATCTCCTCAAGATACTCGAGTTTGGTCAAAACAATTTCTCTCTCTTTTGTTCAACTAATTTTGATAATTATAATCAATTCTTTTAAATACCAACTTTTCTTTTGTATCCTCTTTTCTTTTGATTTCTCTCATTTTCTTTTTCTTTTTGTCTTCCTTTTTGACAATTATGCTTCTCCACATAGCTAAAGTAATCTTTTTAGCATTTTCTTTTTCCTTAGGGTCTATTTTGGTTATGGTTTTGGTTGTTTCTTTGTGTATATTGTTTTGATTATTGTAATTGTTAACAACCATGTTTTCAGCAAAACTAGCATTACTAGCATTTTCATTTTCAATAAACCTTCCCTCATTTTGAAGATCATTTTATGAACTTGTAGTAGATATATTTTCAGAGTTACCTAACAAAATAGTACCAATTCTAAGGACCATGCAAGATTATAGACTACGAATACCTTAACTATGTCCTACCAAGCATGACAAATTGTTTTGAGCCAAATTTCATAGGCTAGAAAGTTTTGACTCCAAGATGGATCCTTCACAGCAAGCATGCAAGATTTTAACCTTTTGCGATTTGCAAATGAAGGAATATGATTGAAAAAAGTAAAAAAATATAAAGATTCCACTCCATATAGTTGTAGATTACATCGAAATGTGTAATAATGAAGTATAAAGTTACAAATATAAGAGTGAAGGGATTCCTACAAACTAAATGGATCATTAGAATGACGAAATGTGTAGCAGAGTGCTACAAAGAACACAAAGCATGTTATGTAAGTTAAGGGGTTAAAAGAGAAAAAAAAAGGCCCCTCTCATTAGTGCATTGGGGCACTATTTATAAGGAATATGGATAGTTTCTTTGAATAACTATTCAAGAAAATTGATTCTTAGAAAAATGGACATATGTCCTAGTAAAATAAAAATAAACTAAAAAAAGGCAACACAACAATTGCAAGGTAACTATTCATCAAGCACTCAACACATGCTTTTGTTTTAGTTATATTTGTCAACATTTGCAACTCGTATGTCGAACCAGCCATTTCTCTGACTTCAATATTATCATAGTCGACTATTGTTGAGCACATGGTATAGTTGTAGTAAATACCAGCAAGTACGAGTCAAATCCCATAGGGATCTCTATATCAATTACTAGAGTTTTACAAATCAAGTTGTCTAAATCAATAAAAGATGTCAAAGATATCAAAGAAAGCTGATAAGAAAATGACACTTAATTAACAAACGAATTCCAATTGTGAAAGCCTAGGATTGGTGTTCACCACACTTATGGTCTTCAACAGATGGTATAAATTCTTCCTATTGTAATTACTTGGATAATTGAGGATGGTTTAGCTTAAATTAATTACTAGCCTCTTTCAAGGTCTAATAATAGTACTCAAATTAATCTAATTGAACCAACTTTCGTGGTTTAGATTAATTTAAGCCCTTTAAGATTAGTGTCAACCAATTCAATCCTAAAGGAACTTAGTCTACTTTCGTGATCAAAATTCCCTTAATCAACTGTTTGGGTTCTGGTGATAATTTTCTCATTTCAATACTTCAACTATCTATCTAAAATCAGACAAAATGATGGCTAAACATTTTATTAAACACTTGGCAAGCATAACAGTCCAAATTATTACAATAGGAAATTAATCAATATAGCAATAAAGAACCATAAGTGGGTTATTTCCAATCCTAAAATAGAAATTTACTCACTCATAATAGAAATTAAAACCAAATTCATCATTAATAAATATTTCATAATATGCAAATACAAAAGTAGAAAGACAACAGTAGAGATTAGAAGAGATAAACCAAAATGCCAAGTGCTGAAATAAATTGCAACATTCACCAAAGCTTCAATTCTACAAGAATCCTTTAACAAAAGAACTCAAAAAATATTCCAGAAATAGAAAAACCTAGCTAGTCTATCTAAAAATTCTGTCCCTCCTAATGATTGTGCAAATAATGGCTTAAATAGTAGTATAACAGGACACAAAACACAATTGTATCTTAGGACATGGCTAGAGTGTGTTTCGGGCTGGGAAAGGAGAAATCTGGAGAAGTGAGGTAGAATCAAACACGACCTGGCCGTGTCCCAAGACACGGTCGTGTTTGGGCAGGCTTTCTTTGATTCAATTGTGCTCTGGAGAAGGGAGGCAGCACCAAACATAGCCTGGCCATGTCCCAAGACACAACCGTATTTGGGGCTGGATTTCTTTGCTTCAATTGTTTTCCTTGCAGGGCTCCTCTTCTGGCTTCTTCTTGATCCAAATATGTTTCCAATCTTTACTTTTATCCTCCTTTCCAAGCCTTCATGCCAACCTACATAGAAAAATACAAAACAAAGCAATACCAAGGAACAGAATACTAAACCAAAGTAAAAAGAGAAAAGAAATCACAAGTTAACAATGAATCAAGAGATTAAAATCAACATAATATTATGCATTTTGCCCACTTATCATCGACTTGTATCAAACACAAATAGTTAATAGAAACAAATTTATAGAAGTCACAATTTCTCTCATTAATAAAAGAATAATAACATGTTGTTTGGACTTCCAATACACTTCTAAAATCCCCAATGAAAATATGCTTCAAGTTCGAGATTTTGAAAAAATTAACACCACCATCCACAAAACTTATCTATGAAATGTAACGTGAAAGGAACTTAGCTCGAAAGGATACATTCCATCTTTCAAGAGATAAAATTACTCCAAAACTTGTTTTTTTAAAACGTTTGAACTTTGGAATTAATTGGCATTTAATATATATGATATGAAAGTCTCTTCATCCTTAATTCGAAAATATCAGTTTATATTCTGATAATTAATGTTATGTCTTCATTTATTTGTTTGCAATCTTAAAAATCTTTATCTTATGTCTTCCTTTGATAGGGATTACCTTTGTTTTTGGGAAATTGTTTTATATGTGCCTGCGATGATCACAAGTGGACTCTCCATTATAAGACTTATCAATTCAATAAAAAGAGATTTTATTGCAATCTGCAAAAACCCTAAAAGTAATTGACTTTATATAGCTCATCTTTATTCTTAACCATACATAAATATGTCACAAAACATTGAGAATATTTTGCTATAATGTTGTAGGACGCGGCCTCTCGCAGCATGAAAATAGGTTGATGGGAATATGTGCGGTTATCCTTGGCCTTTGCATTAAATCTTATGAATGTTTCGAGAAGGATTATGTTTGGATACTGCACAAAAAAAAAAAATGTAACGATATGTGTTTTTTATAATTTTTATAAAAAATCATTCTTTTAATAAATTATTCATTAAAAATTATAATTTTTATATAACAAAAAATTAAAAAAATTATTACAATTTTGAATAATGAAATTGTAATTTTTTTTAGACTTATTGCATGCAAAATTTATATACACTTCAAATTTTTGGCAAAGGCATGTCATAAGGAATTGGCATGCCGAGATCAGTGGCATAGTCAACAAAACATATTTAATGGGTCAATTCATTTAAATTCATGCATTGAAAATTCATCATTTTCTCGTAGGTTCTTGAATTTGTGCTTCTTATCATTTTTATAAATTTTTACATTTTTTTAAATGTTAAAAATTTTTGTTACAAATATGTGAATGAAGTTCCAAAATGTTACATGTTTATTACTCAACTTATATGTGTAATATTTTAAAAAATGGAAGGATCTAAAGTACATATAAGAGCAAAATCTACAATATATATATATATATATATATATCTCACAATAAAAATATTTAAATAATCCCTGAGGTTTGGAGTAATTATACATAAACCCCCTCTTGATTTTGAAAATTAGCTTGACACCCTTATCAATATCAGTGATGGAAGTGGACAACGTTAAGTCCAAAAATGTGAAGTCCAATTTGCCCTCATTTATTGTTAATTGTGTTGATTTCTATTGTTGGTTTTGCTAATTAACATTACAATGAATGAAATAACATGTTATGGATATTTTTGAAACTATACAAATGGGCTGGCAAAAGTCCAATAGATAAGTCCAATTGGATAAGGCCTAGCTTGTCCAAGGCTGAGGACGTTGAATAAAGGCACCAGATCATCAGTCGTAAGCCCAAATCGCCTGTCACGACAAAGGCCAAGGTGATGGCTTTAGGTCGATTGACAACGAGCTCCAGCCCACTAGTTGAAACATCCCACCTCAGCTATCTTCCAAAAAACTTACTGTGGTTAAACCTGAGAATAGGACCAACTTGTATGGCTGACTTGCTGACAACAACTTACAAGAATTAACTTACTATTAATTTATTATTTTTCCTTGTCTGGAATACAGTAAGATTGTACACCTCAGCAATTATAAAAAAGGGTAAAGATTGTAGTACAAAGACAAACTTAGACATACATAGCACACTCTGTAAAATATAGAGAGAAACTCTATACTGTATACTTTACACTTAGCAAAATATTTTGAGAAATAACACTACCGTAGATGTAGGGATCAATCAACTGACTTTAGTTAAACCACGTTAAAAACTCTTAGTATCCTCTCATTGTTCTTCCTCTCCATCTCCTTTTCTCTCTCTGTTACATCAACCGGATTATAGCTTGGGATTATACTGAACTTACTAGTTGACTAGGTTCGGTTGCTAAACTTTCTTGGGTTGATCATATTCTACCGTCAACATTTTTGGCGCTAGAAGGAGGGCCCTATATTGTATTCTGGTTAATTTTTCATTCAATTGCGATGGCTAGAGGAAGAACCACCAAGAGTTTAGATGTTCTTGCTAACTAGTCGGAAGGTCACACAGTATAGCAGAGGGGATTAGTCCTTCCAGTGGCAAACACTTCTGCTATTCCTACTACAGGTATCGCCACCAGCTTACCCCCTATAGACCATTACTAGCCTATTGTTATTGTTCATAAGACTGACAAAATGCAAATGTGGCAACAACATCAGTAAACATTAAAGAATACAGTGAAAGAGCTAGCTAAGGCGATTAGAGTGCTGATGCAAGCACAAACCCTGGGCACTCAAAAGTAGATTAAGGTCATTACACCTAGAAGAGAACCCCAGTGCACTGATTTAGCTCGCTTCTCCCACTCATGAAAAAGATTGGAGGTTCATTGAGCTTGTGAAAACCATGACAGTTCACAACGTGAAAGCTTGCATCTAGTGAAAGGCTCAAACAAGTCCAACCAGGGACATACCTCACGTCGCTACTCTCATGACCAAAGAGGTAAAAAGAGCTAAAAAACTTCTGGCTGAAGATCTGAGACACAAGATCTAGTGGTAGAAAAGCTATTCTAGAGGGTAAAATAATTAGAGGAGCACCCTCAAGCTTAGAATAGCCAAGATCGGTATGAGGAGAGGATTCCATTTACCAAAGAAATAGTGATAGAGCTTCTTCCTCATAAATTTAAAATCCCCACAATCTCGCAATATAATAGGGATAGTGATTTATATGACCACTTGGATGCATTTAATGTACAAATGGATCTTCAAATGATCAATCCTTTAGTTAAATGTCGCATCTTCCTAGCTACATTAGGAGACATACCTCGAACATGGTTTAGGAATCTCCCAGCTCGTAACATTAACAATTGGGAAGAGTGCTAGAGGAAATTCATCAATCAATACAAAGCATTAAGAAGGTAGCTCATACCATTCTACCACATCGCAACAGTCTTTCAGCAAAAGAATGAATCATTGAAATACTACATTACTAGGTTCAAGCACGAGGTCAACAATGTGGAGAATCCATCCAATGAAAGTATCCTAATAGCGATCTCAACGGGACTCTACAAGGATGGAAAGCTATATAAGAATATATATATATATATATAAATCTCCAATAAAGGACCTGAGCAAGTTCTATGAATGAGTTGTTAAAAAAATTAGGTGGAAAGAGACCTTGGGCACAAAAAGTTTGAATAGAAGGACAAAGTGAACAACTTCATTCAAAATAAGAAGAGAAGCAGTGAGAGTTAGAATGATGACTCCAATAACTAGCCGACAAAGAAGGCTAGGATTGAGTGACCTTAACATCAGGATCACCATAACAACTACAACATCCTATCAAACATTTAAGATGGGATATTTGCAATAGAAAAAGGATAAGGAGAACTTCGGGACACCAAACCCCATAAGAAGTCCCCACTGGTGCAGAGACACAGGCAAGTCTTGTGCATATCACAATGAGGTCGGGCATGACACTTCGGATTGTCGAGCATTCAAATATGTGATTGAGAATCTAATCAAGAGAGGTCACTTAAAAGACTATGTGGTGTGACCTACAAGATAGTGACCTTGGTAACCACAATAGGGTCTTGAGCAAAAGCAAACAAATGCTATGAAAACCATGTGATTCTATAATGTCATTTAGAAGTTAGTTTCCTAAGTTTTTCCCTTAAATTGTCATGACTGTGTGTTGAATGAGATTTTGGCAAAATGCTATATAGAATGGAGCTAAAGTTCCCTAAGCTTGGAAAATAGGACATCTGCCTAACCCCCCTCACAAGAGGGCCATTAAGAGCCATCTGAGGGAATCCCGTTGACACTCCAAGGACAAAACCATAAGGAGCCATCTAGGAATGAGATCTCCCTGCAATACTACAGAACGAATAATACCTCATGTGGGATAGGTTTCACCCTAACCATCATCTTAGCATGCATGCATACAACCTATTATTCAGCACTCTATGTATGTAACCATCTACTTAGCATACATATGCCCTACTATCTGGCACTGCATGCATGCGACCTACTATTTGGCACCGCATGCATATGATATTCTTCTTGGCACCGTATGCATGCAACCTACTACTTGGCATGCATGCATATGACCTACTTCTCGGCACCATATGCATGCAACTTACAATTCATCATCGTATGAATGTGACCTATTATCTGGCACTACATTCATGTGACCTACTCCGATTCAAGACTCGTCCCCACTGAGCAACACGATTGCTGTGGCACGACCCATTGAGCAACACAATTATTGTGGTGTGACCTACCTGGGCAACAAGATTGCAAGCTAAGGCATAGCTTACATGTGACCTACTTAAGCACTCGATTTATGCTAACTGAGGCATAACTCTCATGCGACCTACTTAAGCACTTGATTCGTGCTAACTGAGGCACAACTTTCATGCAACCTAATATCTGAAAACACAACTTTCATGTGACCCATCTCAACATTCAACTTATGCTAATTAAGGCGCATCTTTCAAGTGGCCTAATACTACTCGGCATTGCATACATGTGGCCTACCATGCATTTACGCGATCTATTGGCCATTCAACTTGGTACATATCCTTTTAAGTTATAATTTGTTGGTTAAGGTCCATTTATATTAACTTATACGTTATCATTTGTAACCTGCTCAGTACTTGACTTATATATGTTAAATCATGCTAATTGAAGTTGATTGACTTATCGAGTATTCATTTTATCTAATGATTATCAAGTTATAGTTTGCAAGAACGAACTTATATCAATCTACATGTTATCATCTACAACCTACTAAACGACCGATATGGTAAACTTGGAAAAACAAGAATATTATACAAAATTCAATAATAACCTCTTTCAACGAGAAAAGTCTACACATGAGGATTTAAGAATACAAATCAAAATAAGCCTACAGTTAACATGGCCCAAGAAAAGGCTAAATCTAGATAGCTGAGCTTTTGCTGAAAGATCAATATATGAGACGGGCAAGCTAATTGCTCAAGCTTTTTCTTGTCCTCCTCCCAAGCTAAGAGCTCTTCCCTCAGTCTTATTACTTCCAGGGTACTTGGAGAAACCAAAAGGTTAACCCATGCAAGGAGGCCAAAGAACAAAGGTGAAAGAGCTGAATTCATCAGCACCACCATGAGGAGGTTATGAAATTTGTACAAAACTTCCCAGAATCCTCAAAGAGGAATTATCCATGGGAACTTCCTATGCAGCAGGCCATACACGCCTTTTAGCATTTCATCAAAAATCCAGATCACCAGAAACATAGGGGGCTCAGCCAATGCACCCATCAGGTCATGCTATGAAAAGGGGAAGAAAGTTTTTCACACCTTATATAGACTAGTTTGGCTTCACTGATGGATCCAAAGGCTGTCTAGTTGCTCTTGATGAAATGGTCCAGTAGAAAATTAGGTTGCCACGCTAACTGCGGTAAAACATGCACATTAAATGCATGGTCTGGTGTAGATAAAACAGTAAGACAAATGTTTGAAATGACAACACTGTAGACTTTTGCCAGCAGACTCTAGCTCCCAGTCCACAGAATGTACTGAGCGCTGGAGGCTAATGTTAAGGGTATTTTTCAAACTATGCAAATGGGCTGGCAAAAGCCCAATAGATAAGTTCAATTGGATAAGGCCCAACTCATCCTTGATTGAGGACACTGAATAAAGGCACCAGATCGCTAGCCGTGAGCCCAAATCACAGGGCAAAGATCAAGGCGGTGGCTTTAGGTCAATTGACAATGAGCTCCAGCCCACTGGTCGAAACATGCCACCTCAACCATCTTCCAGAAGGCTTACTATAGTTTAACCCAAGAACGGGACTAACTTGCATGGCCAACTTGCAGGCAAGAACTTGCAGGAATTAACTTGCCATTAATTTATTATTTTTTCTTTTCTGAAATACACTAAGATTATACAGCCTGATAATTATAAATAGGGGTAAAGATTATAGTACAAAGACAGACTTAGACATAGTTAGCACACTCTACAAAATATAGAGAGAAACTATATACTGTATACTCTACACTCAGTAAAATATTCTGAGAAATAATATTACTGTGGACATAGAGGCCGATCAACAGACTTTAGCCGAACCACATTAAAAACTCTTGACATCCTCTCATTGTTCTTCCTCTCCATCTCTTTTTCTCTCTCTGTTACATCAACTGAATTACAGCTTGGGGTTATACTAAACTTGCTGGTTGACTGGGTTCGATTGCTAAACTTTCTTAGACCGATCGGATTTCACTGTCAGCATAACATTTTTTATTACACTTACTATCATTAATTGCACTTGTGCCAGTTATGCATAAAATTTTATTAACATTACAATCCATTAAATAATAATTTTTATATTAAATTACACTTACCCTAATTAATATAGTTGTTCCACTTTTGAAAAAAATTTCATTAACATTATAATTAATTAAATAACAATTTTATATTAAAATACACTTATCATAATTAATTACACTTGTTTTAGTTTTCCAAAAAAATTTATTAACATTATAATTAATTAAATAATAACTTTATATTAAAGTACACTTGTCATAATTAATTACACTTATTCCAATTTTCCAAACAATTATCATTAACATTACAATTAATTAAATAATAATTTTATATTAAATTACACTTACCAGAATTAATTACATTTGTTCCAGTTTTGAAAAATATCATTAACATTACAACTAATTATATAAATTTTATATTAAATTACACTTACCATAATTAATTACACTTAAAATTATTCTTAAAGACCAAAAATTCCAGCCTTTCTTTCCCAGTTTTGCTTCGGCTAGGTGTGCCTCTACCTCTTCTCCATCAGTTTCTGTTTGCTTGATGTATTAACTTAGGGATATCAATGTTTTACTTCTCAAGTCTTTTAATTGCATTTGCCTGAAGTCATGGAGGGTAAATTTGTTCATAATTATTATGGCAAACACTTACAACCAGCATAGGTCTACTAATAGCAGTGGGGCCCAGCAAAAATCGGTGGAAAGGTGATCTTTTTTGGATGGATGTGAAACAAGGGGATTTTTTTCAATTTTATAGCAAAAGTACGAGGTATCAGACTAATTTCTCAAAATCAAACGAATCCGTGTCTAATTGCTCTAAACTTCAGAGGAGGTTGGACTATTTTGCGCGAAATATTCTCACTGAAAAAATATAAACAGTATTAGAATAAAATATTAAAATTGTGCCAAGAGGATAAGATTTAACTTATTTAAAAAACACAATAATAAGTTCCATTTAAATAAACTACATATTAAGTAAGTATTTCGCTAGCCAATAGCTGCTAACTTTTGAATTGAATATTTAATTTTTTGTACATAATGGGATCAAATAATGTTATCTATGGATCATATTAGTAGTTATAAAGCATGTATATATATGATTTACTTCCCAACTGAGTGGGGTCAATTTACCCGTGTAATCTACTTGCCTCTGTCCCTGGCCAACAATTTAGCAAATGTCCCCACGTTCACGTGAAATTTTTTTGTACATTGGAAAGTATAAGTTCGGATAAAATAAGATAAATTATATAACCAAATCTTATTATATATTTAGTGTATAAATTATATAATATAGCTTTAGACAAATCTCTTCTTTTATATACAAAATACGGTATAATGTTATATATCTATTAAAGTGAAGGATGAAATTTGATAAGTAAAATTTATAATAAAATAATAAAAAAATATTCTTACTTAATTTATCAATTTTTCACTATTTATTATCATCTATCATTATAGTGTTACCATCACTACTGTTATTGTCATCACTATTACCATCCATCATTATCACTGCAATCACTATCACTAATGTGTCAGTCGTCACCACCAAAGTTACAATGATTGCCACTACTATTAGTATCAATATTGTGCAGTGGCAACAGCTGCCACCAACTATCACAATTCCATCGTTAGCAACTACTTCCACCACTATCATACATTATCACTGTCTCCCTTTTACCACTACCACTTTAACCACGATCACTTTCACCGTCTTCCTTTCATCATTATCACTTTCTTTTTATCACTACCATTATCAATTATTATCATTTGCCTTTAATACATTTTCCTTCACTACCATCACCATCATATAAAGATAATTTTATTTTAATTAAACTTTTAATATTATAGTCTTCTTTTGTGAAATAAAAAAATATATAACATATAATTATATATATTACACAATGACACCTCAAACATTACACAGCATAAAAGTTTATACTATGCATATCTTGTACTATATTATCCCATGACCTTTGTACTAGTGACACTTATCTTATACAGTGTGCCAAACGAATCCTAAGTGTTCATAAATTGTATATATTAAGTTAATCACAAAATGATATAATTTTAAATTAAATAAAAAATTATACAAATCGTTACATTCTATCTCATCTATTCGTGACTGACTCAGTGTACATATTTAAGCCTATTAGTAAAAAATCCTATTTCACTTCATTTTAGTCCCTCATCAAGAACTTAAGCCGGTTCGTAAAAAGTAAAAAATTGCGAAGCCATTATGTAAAGTGGAAAAAGAAATGAAAAACACAATGAAGTAACGAGTGGCGTTTGTTTTTTTCTTTACTTGCAGAGGATGAAGCTTAATTAGTTGAGGTGCAATGATATTTTACCATTTTGGTAAATAATATGCAATTACTCGATGCCTTGAAACTCGGTGAAAACAGCAAGAAATTGTCTGGATTAGTTCTATACACACCAGACAAGACACAGAAAGAGCATCATATTCGCACCATAACGGAATGATTTTAATCAAGTAATTCGAACATTTTGGAGTAGTAGTGCTTTTGTCCATACTATCATTATATTATGTGGCAGATTCATCACTCAACCTTGCATTGAGGGCTCTTTGCGTGTTTCACAGATTCTCCTCTCTCCCATCCAACTCCATCAATATGGCTGCTTCTACGTAGTTACTACTGTCCACTAACATCCATCCATGGACTTGGAATGCTACACAAACCAGCTCACTGAACCACACTACACACACAGCTCGCTGCTCCCAAGCACTTGCTAGTTACTACATTAAGAATCAAAGAAGATCAAGTAAAACACCAGGCGCTTTAGGAAAAACAGCATTGACTGACTTATAAAGCACTCTGCTTAACAAAAATGGAAGGAGAAAGTGACCACTGTTGTTGTAGGACCAAGCAATCCACACTCAAGAGGATGAATTGGATGTTTTTGAAACTTTTATAATTTTTAAAATTCTCTTTGAAAATTTTTTGATCTTAGAAAACCATGAGACGGTTTTAATTCAAACAAATTCAAGATAGTTTAATGAAAATGTTTGCACATAAGATAAAACAAATTAAAGCACTTATACAAAGCAACTTATTTAACTATACATAGGCAAGATACAAATAAACACAAAATATTTGACAGATTTTAACAATAAAAATAGAGTATGTCAAATTCTCAACATCACAAAAGCAAGATAAACAAAACAATATAAATTGTTGCAAAATAAAGAAAGTAGGGAAAAAGGAATCAAACACAAGATTTTTATCATGTTTCCCCTTAAAGACCTACTCCAAGGTATACATACACTCTTCAAGTTTGAAACAAGCTAGGTTCCACTATCTCTTCAATTTTAAACTAAGAACTTGAAGAACCTTAATCCCTCCAAGTTTAACATAGATACAAGAAGAAATCTTTACAACAATTGCTCAACCACAATCCAAAAATCTTTTGAGAAACCATTCAAAGAAAAAAAAAACAAAAAGTTCGACTACTCTTTCTAACCTAATGTTGGCTAGCCCTAGAATACCCAAAAAAACATTTTGATATGAAATGAATGAAATTACAGGAACTCAAAAGTTCATATTACAAATTGAAATACTAGAAAAATGGATTTACTCAAATCTAGCTCAAATTCAAGAAATCAAGTTAATCGTTGAAGTACAATTGAAATGGGTAGTATTTTCCTCAGAGGTATTAAGGTTTTGCAATGAAGAAGTGTGTAAAATGGGTATTTATAGCAAGTAAGAACGGCACATAGTAAATGACTATTATTTAAAAACTTTACACGCTATGATTAGAATCATGATCATGATCACGAATTGAAAATTTAAATTGCAATCAAAATTGTGGAGAGCCAATTCAAAAGCCATTCAATTTCAATCATAAAAATACAATGTAAAATCTGATTCAAATCACCTTAAATTGCAAACTCTCTGGCACCCCTAGAAGCTTGCTATCAAAACTACAAAAACATAATTGAAATGTTGATTCAAATTGCCATATGTTGAAAACTTTCTAGCACTTGCCTTGCAACTGCAATCATGATCACAAATGTAGTTCAAAATTTTTACTTTGAATCGAAAGGCCAAACTTTGAAAAAAAAACTATAAATTCATTTCAAACCTTATATTTCAATCCAAAAACATATTTTCAAGTTTAATGAATTTGATAAATCATTTAAGGATATATTGGAATATTTTTGGTAATTTTTTTTAAAGCATTTTAAGCAAACTCATGAGGTAAACATTCCAAAAATGATTGCAAAATTTGAGCTAAATTTTGATAAACCTATAACTTTACATTTTGACTAAACAAGGCCTAAACTAAGTCTTCATCAAGAAATCCAAGGCCATCCAAGAATGATCCACTGAAAATAAACAAGATAAGCTTAACCAAAATCATTTATTGTAATCAAAACATAAATTAGCTCATTTAGGACAAAAAATAGGGGCTAAGGTCAATAATCTCCCTTTTTTATGATGACAAACTATTTTGGGGTTAGATATGAAATAATCAACAACTAATAACACAACTAAGCACAACAAGCTCAAAGATCCTTCTAAAATTAGCAACTCTCCCCCTCAAAGCATACATAAACAATTCAACATGCAAACTCCTAAAAATACTTAAATTCTCCCCATTTTGACATATCAAAAAGGATAAAATAAAAAGACCACACAAGTAAACAAAATTCAAGAAATATATTCAAATAAACTAGAATATCCAGAATAAGTAATTAGAGTCAAATAAACCAGCAGAAGCAAAATAAGTCTAAAAAGGACAAATGGGGCTAAGAGAGCAATTAATCAACTATGCATAAGGAGAGATAACTTGTTGGATCTCATTTAGTTGACTTTTCATATTGTTCAACCTTTCATGAAGGTCATAAATCTCAGCACTCATATTTGCTTCTAGAGGTTCAATCTTTTTGTTTAACTGCCTATATTGGCTTAAGTAGTCTGCTCCATAATCTGAAAAAATTGAGTTCGCTACAATTGCATTTGCCTTAACATGTTTATTGTGTCATTTTGAAAATCTTTAGATCTAGAACCAGATCCAAATGCACCAACAACAAAAGGCCTTCTAGATGTAGAACCATCTTGCCTTGTCCACCTTCTATTGATGAATTTGAGTTGCGTGTGATGCATAGTCATTTCATTAAGGCAACTTAAGCTATCAACATTATCTACTTTTTTCTCCAGAGTCAAAGGCACTTGGAAGTTGGAGAAGACTTCAGTTAGGATCATCCCATATGCCAGAAAGCTTTAGTTTGACTTTGTGAAAAAAGTGCTCATATATGACAAAATGAGATATAAGATGTTAATATCAAGCCCAGACTTTATTGCCCACATCAGGAATAGTTCATCCTTAATAATGTTTGTGGTGTTGGTGTGTCTTGGAAGGATGGTTTTCACAATTGTATAATGGAAAAGATGCTCCTTCATAAATAATCCAATTATCATTAATTTGCCAGTAGCAAAGACAAGAGTAATATTTGGAAAAATAATTTGATAGCCTCTTCCCTAGATTTTCATCTGCTACTTATAGGTTTGCAAAGAACATTCTAACAAGTCTAGGGTAACATTTTGCATTAAATGTCACAAACATTAGTAATTTGTACTTCACAAGTAGATCAAACAATTCAAGATGACTTTCCATAAAAAAAAACTTAGGATTCTAAGACCTCAAAGGAGAAACAAACTTTTCCTTATACTTGGCATATCTTCATATGACTCATCATTAGCAAAAAAAAAAAAAACCTTTGTTTTTTGATTGCAATGTTAGTTTGGTATCATGCTCTTTGACCATTTTCTTTTTCTTCAAACTAGTGGGAAAATCATCAGTCATTTTGGTTGAATGAGGAGAGAGAAAGGATTTGGAAATTTTTGGGGCTTTTAAGGCTTTGGGTGAAATTTGAAGTTTTAATTGATGAAAGTTGAAGGAAATATTTAGGGAGGTCCTTCAGGGAAGAGAAATTTGAAGATTATTTTAAAGATGAGATGATTTGGCTAAAAGAGTGTGGCTAAGGTTTTAAGAGAATCTGAAAAATGGGGATAAAAATGTGTGCAAAGTAAATATAGACTTGTCTGTGATTTGAATTGTGATCAGAATCATAAAGCCAGAATTGGCTAAGCATTTCAAATCGCAATTATAATTGAGAAAGAATGGCTAATGAATTTCAACACCGATTCAAATCTGCAATTCAAATTATAGACCTTGAAGAATAACTAGAACCAATGCAAAAATGACCTATTTGAATTGCAAATATAATTGGAATTGGGTGATTTGAATCACTAGAACTAAAAACCATTCTAGACACCTTTGAAAAGACTAATTCAAATCACAAAATGATCTGTAGATGGCCGATTCAAATTGTAAGGCAGCAAATTCACCAAAACATCAATTTTTCAACACTTTTCTAGAAACAAACCATGAATATTGATCTTAATTGTAATGCCCCAAATTTTCAAGAAAATTAATTTCAATAAAAAAGTGACTTTTCAGAGAATTCTTAAAGGTGAATTTGAAAATTTTGGAAACTTTGAAATTTTAAATTCTAAGATACAAAGCCCTCAGTTATAGTAGAAATAAATTATATGAATTTTAGGAATCTTCAGAAAATTGAAATTTCCATTTCAAATGCTTGTAGAATAAAATCCATGTTTTTAGGGATTTAATTTCCTGAAAACTTCAAAGAAATCAAAAGGGCTACAGGTACCCTGTGGATGCCAAATTATAGCTATTACAAAAGTAATTAATTTAACTAATTTGTATCAAAATTTCAAAGCTGCTAGCAATCAGTGAGTATGTTAAATTTGGACTTGAAGTTGAAAAAATTGGTATAGACATTAAAGGTGAATCAGAAGGCTTTTCAAGAAAAAAGTCAAAAAGCAAAGGTCAACTCATAATGTCTCCATTTTTGCCCTCCAAAGCAAGCTCCTTTTTTCTTCTTTCTTCATGCCACTTCTGTTGCATTTCATGCAACATTTGGCTAACTTAATTTGTAAAGCAAACTTCTTCTCACTATAATGTCTCTCTATCTTCAAGTAAGCACTTCATTCCTTCATGGTATTTTTTCCATATTTTTGCTACTAATTCTTTTCATTTTCTTCTTTAAATTGGTACCAAAATCTTGTTAATTCATCAAGTATAACTGGTGTTATGAATTTTTTAATCTAAAAGTTACTGCTCATTGCCACTATTCACCTCATGAACCCATATGAATTTTTGGTGTTTTTAAGGCTCAAATCTTCTATTCCTAGCTTGTTTCTATGGATTGAAATCATACTCCAATTGATGAAAGAAAATTCTTGAAAATCCAAGAATCTAACATATCTTCCTTCTTGTTCATGAAGAGTATTGAAGATCTTCATTGGATCCTTTTTACCTTCTTGTTCTTAGTTACTTATGTGAGTAATTCTTACCTCTTTTGTGAGTTATAAAATAACTAATTGATTGTAAGGCATTGAATTGTTGTTTATGTTAAGGAAAATGGGTATTATGTGGTTTTATGCCATAGATTGAGTTTGATTAGTGTTGTGGATATAAATATAGTTATATGATTGGAAAAGCTTGGTTTTATGCTTAGTTTCTTTGTGATTAAAGGTTGGTTAAGATAGCTCATGAAGCTTGGTTAAGAAAT
>JANHAO010002935.1:0-27642 GCA_026873985.1 Saraca asoca | reverse complement strand
GTTTCTAAAAACTGTTTTTTTAGAACCAAAAAATAAAAAACTTGTTTGGATGTAAATTTTGAAAATAAGTGTTTTCTTTATTTTTGAATATGAAAAAAATGTATTTAATATTATTTATAATTTTATCATTAATGAAAATAAATATTCTTTTTATTTTTGAAAAAAATCTAAAAATAATTATATACAAAAATAAGGAAAAACATCATCTTACTGTTTCCTGAAAACTGTTTTTTAATTACATTTTTAAAAAACAGTTTTTGAAAACAGGTTGCCAAACAGATTTTTTTATTTTTGTAGAATAAAAAAATAAAAAAATTATTTTTAAAAATAAAAAAAAACTTCCCAAACAATCCCATAAGTACTCCTTATTTGATTCTATTAACTTTTTTTTAATATTAAATCAAGCAGTTCCATAAATGGAATGAATGATAAAATTATAATGTAAACTTAAAAAATTCAAATAATATTAATTATCTTAATTAAAGTATAAATATCAAACTAACTAGTCCGTATTCTCTTATTTTCTTTCTTTTTATCAAAAATTTTCCCCTTACAGTAGACTCACAAAGTATGTTATATTAATTTTTTCTCTAACATTATAACAAATGGTTAAAAAAAAAGGAGGATGCAATCCTAAAGTAACATACAAATTTAATTTGGGTCAAATTACCATTTATCAAAGAAATTTGAATCAAAATATTTGGAGTTTGGACAATGGCCTTTATCAATGGTTATTTGTTTGGCACGACACGCCATTAGAAACGCGTTCCACTACGTAACAATTGGAAACCATCCGAGCCAAGCAAGCAGTGCGCACTTCAACTGTAACTGCCGGCCGGATCAAAAACTCCCATTCGTCTCCTCTCTGCATCCCTCTCTCTCTCTCTCTCTCTCTTTTTCTTTTTCCTTTTCCATCTCTCTCTCTCTCTGCTTTTGCAGTTAATGCACGACCACCCCTCGTCCACACCTTCTCCTCCTTATTAATATTCAAAATCTGTCTAAATTTTCACTCCCTATATGCTGCGCTACTCTGATTACCGAGTTCAACTCTACATTCCAAGAAAGGTGAGAACTTTCATACCAGCGTTTCCATCTTCTCCTTAAAAACTTACACTTTTGAAGCATGAAATTCATTATTTTCATCTTAATTATGCATGCTTGATTGCAAGGTTGCAACTTTTTCTTCTTATAGTTCGTGGGTATGAATTTGTTCGGGACTATTTCATGTGGGTCAGCATCAAAAGCTTGTTTTGGACAATTGGAAAAGGAGGATCTGCACGTTGCGTTTTATTTTGTAGGCTCTGTTTCTGACTCAGAAAATTGAAGCAAAGGATTTTTTTATACGCTTTCAGTTTTGATATTCAAACACAATGTATACTGAATTTTTGTAATTTTGCAATTACTTTTTTAGGACTTTCATACAAATTTCGTGTGTCATGCGAAACAGCAAAGACACAAACATTGAAAAATTCATTTCAGTTCGTTTTTTCCTTGTTATTTCGGGTTAATCTACTCAGAATGCTCTGGATTTCATCTCCTGCGTCGCTTTTCGATTTTGACCCGACCGTCATATTCTCATTCACAGTAGGAATTACCTGGTCATTTCGTGGTGTACTGTTGCTTTTTTGGTTTTTTCTCTTTCTGATAATTACGTAATATTTTCTTAATTTCCTATGCTCTCTTTAGTTCTCTCTGAGATTCTATGTAGACGAGATCATACCTTTCTTTCGTCTTTTTATGCTTTTGCGTTTTTTTACTTTTTCTGTTCTCGTATTTCTCTCTAGTGGAAAGCCAAAGTTTGTACAGAGATTCTTTCTTCTCTCTCTTCAAACTGTCCATTTACCAAATTTCTGGTCTACTTGGTTGCAGAAGTAAACGGGGAAAGGCAAAGAAAATCAAATTTTGTGATAATAAGTGTTGGTGTGGGTGTATTTATTCATCTTCAAATTACGATCTCTTTCCAGTAAGTTAATTTAGTTGTAAAAATGTATAAATTCTATTTTCGTCAATTATGTACTTAACAAATCGATTTCCTTTCTTAATGGTTTTGATATTGTTCAGCTAAAAGTTGATCTTTTTTTGTGGGTGTTTTGAATGTTTATAGAGGGAGTGAAAGCGAAGGAAATTTTATCTTCGGATGTTGCTTAGAGGAAACTTATATTTTATTTTTAGATGCGTGCTGCGCTATAGAATTGGGATTCCGTAGCCTAGATTTCTATGTTTATCTTGATTCTGTAGAGATTTATTTTCTCTAAAAAGGAAAGACAGAAACTTTTGGTGGTTACGTATTTGAAAAATTGAAATAGGACATCGCCTCTAATGTCATCTATCTTGTTTTTGCGAAATTCCAGTTTTAATGCATAGTTTGTGGGCACTATTTCCTGTACTCCATTTTATTGCTGTCAATGTGAATCCTGATGAAGGACAATGATAGGACAGTGTTTTAGTATATTCTATTACCTGTTCATATGCTGGGGTTTTTTTAAAATTCATACGGCTTTGATTTGTCGAGTATTTTTATACATGCAGCAGTTGGCTGGATTCTTCGAAACCGTATATTAACTATTAATTCATCTGTCTTGTTCTGTTCAGCTGGTTTCATTATCCATTCAAAAAACCTTGGGCAGATTTTGAATTTGACTAATGAGGAGAGCCCCGGTTTTCTACAATGAGGTGTAAAGTGCCTTATACTTTGACGGCAGGGAATTTTTAGTATCAGTATTGTTTACTCAGTTGACTATCCTTGCAATCTGAGAACTTCATGTCAGATCTATAGTGTAACAAGGTAGAGCAAGACCTTGTTTTCATCAGATGTCATCCTTCTGGAGTTGAGCAAATGGGGTGTTGTGTTTCAACAAGCAGTCGGAGTACTTGCAGTAGCCGGAGCAATAGTGATTCAGTGTCGCCATCTTGTTTAGAAACTGGGTGCTGCGGCGCAAAGAGAACAAGGAGAACATTCTCTGATCATGTTATTGCTCTGCAGCATTTACCATCCATACCCAACAGAATTTTCTCTAATGGGAAGAGCAGGAATTCTTGCATATTTACACAGCAGGGCCGAAAGGGTATCAACCAGGATGCCATGATTGTATGGGAAGTAAGTATGTTTTTTTTTTTTTTTTAATTGAGGATGATGCATACATTTCAATGATTGAAGCCATTGATGCCCTAGTTGGATCTGTATATCTGCAGGATTTCATGTCAGAAGATACAATCTTTTGTGGTGTCTTTGATGGCCATGGTCCACACGGTCATCTTGTTGCTCGCAAAGTCAGAGATTCATTGCCATTAAAGCTGCTCTCATTTTTGCATTCTTGTGAATCGAAGCAAAATGGGGCAGGTGAAACTTGCTTCAAAGGGAACATGAAGTCTGATGGTGGAGACTCTGAGAAGGAATGCTCTGCTGAGGATAAACTGGATAACATATGGAGAGAAGCTTTCCTGATGGCTTACAAAGCTATGGACAAAGAGTTAAGATCCCATCCAAATTTGGACTGCTTCTGCAGTGGGAGTACGGCTGTCACTATAGTGAAGCAGGTAATGCAAAGAGGAAAGTCAACACTCTGGTTTTCCGTTCTTTTCGATTTTTCTTATTTTCTTCTCTTTCCAGGGTTCAAATCTATTCATGAGCAATATTGGGGATTCCCGAGCAATCATGGGATCCAAGGACTGTAATGATTCCATGGTGGCAATTCAGTTGACTGTTGATTTGAAGCCTGATTTACCAAGTGTGTGATATCCTGTTGTCATTCATCATTCCTTGTTGCAATTTACCTTATTTGGTTGAAACCAATTAATTATATTTTGAATGTAAATTCTTATAGAGGAAGCAGAAAGAATTAAACGATGCAAGGGTAGGGTATTTGCATTGCAAGATGAGCCTGAAGTGCCTAGGGTATGGTTGCCTTTTGATGATGCACCTGGATTAGCAATGGCTCGAGCATTTGGAGATTTCTGCTTGAAGGAATATGGTGTAATTTCTATACCTGAATTTTCTCACCGGCTGCTTACTGACAAAGATCAGTTCATTGTTCTTGCCTCGGATGGGGTAAGAACTTCTGATTTCATTGCACTTGTTCATTTGTTCATTATTTATTTATTTTCTATTCTTCTATTTCTTGAATCTCTTCCATTATTTTTCTTGGTGTAAACTGCTGTAAAGACAAACATATGATTCGCCATTATGACTTCTGTTGGTTACAAGGATATGCTTATGCTTGTTTTCCTGTAAGAAGTCTTTAGACCAGATCATTCTCGAAGGAGTGAAGGAAAACAGTGTGAAAAACAGAGACAATATTTTTAATCAGTAATGAACAATGACATTGTATTGAATATATCACAGAACTGAAAGGGCTTCCAGAAACCAACCATTGCTTAACAATCTTGACAGAACCAATAACTCCTCCGTTGATTGTCAACTGGCTAGCATGACAGAGTTGACACTAGCTAGCATTTGATGAGCCAAAGGACATAGAATTTAGACAGTAGTATCACTGAAGCATGAGCTCTCTTCAACTTGAGTGATCAAGATAATTTTGATTTAAGCAATTCATAAACAAGATATTGCTGATATTCTGTGACCATCACTATTTACGGACTACCCTCTTCCTGGATACTTCTATGCAAGAATTTGCTGAGTACGACATTTAGTTAATTTCTATGACATTTGGAAACTGAAACCTCTAACTTTTTATCTTTTTTCTATGCTACTTTTCATTGATGTTACTCATATTTTAGAACTTTGACGTCTTCATGAGGGGACTGTCGACCTGAACACCCATCTTCCCCTGATGCACAAATGATTCTCTTGGTGTTTGGTACAGGTCTGGGATGTATTAAGCAACGAAGAGGTTGTTGAGATAGTATCTTCTGCACCAACTCGGTCATCAGCAGCAAGGATTTTGGTGGATTCGGCAGCACGAGAGTGGAAACTCAAATATCCAACTTCAAAGATGGATGACTGTGCAGTTGTCTGCCTATTCTTGGATGAGAAAATGGATGCGGAATCTGATTGTGATGAACAAGGCTTTTCTTCTGCTACCATCCAGAGCAACCATTCAGGTAATCCAATTGAATCAGATGATGGACAAAAGTCTGAGTCATCTCTGCAGAGGAATTTTACTGTGAGATCCTCGGAAGAAAATGAGACTTATGGAGGACTACCTGGTGATGTGGAAGATGGAAAATCCTCAGCTGAGGATCAAAACTGGTCAGGTTTGGAAGGTGTCACCCGTGTAAACTCCCTGGTCCAACTACCTAGATTTTCTGAGGAAAGGCAGCCAAACAATTGAATTTTGTTGGTTTATGTAAACAGGAATTGGTGACACTTAAATTGTAAAACTTGGTGCTGCACAGCTATTTTAAGAAAGAAAATCTTTCCAGGACGGGTTTTCCTGCAAGTTGTTCTAGCTTGTTTGTTAATCTGCACAAACCAGCGTTGAACGCCATTCAGTGTGATGCTGCTCAAACATACTTTGAGTGCAAG
Source organism: Saraca asoca (assembly GCA_026873985.1). NCBI lineage: Eukaryota > Viridiplantae > Streptophyta > Magnoliopsida > Fabales > Fabaceae > Saraca > Saraca asoca. The sequence goes on along the minus strand of JANHAO010002935.1, from coordinate 22,157 downwards.
ATCCGTTTCAATGAGATGTAGAGACGCACTTAGTCAAATTATTTGTGTAGAAAGAGCCAGATACTAGATTTAGAAAAATTAAGATTGATTTCAGGTCACGAAACTAGCTGCATTTATCGTAATGCAATGGCTAAAAAAAATTTTACTCTTGCGAGGCCTTGAGATCTTCCCCCTCTAATGGTTACTTGTCTCTAAAGTTAAAACAAAAATGCTAGTGATGGCTACCTGATTAGAAATGGCATCCTTGAATGAAAACTGAATTACTGTTTTATGTGTGAATGAGGGTTTCATCAACTAAACCATGAAAAATTATATGCAGTCGTGAAGCAACAAGATGATGATGACGCATAGAGGAAGGCAGAATTCAATTGATCTCAATATCTTCACATAGAACTAAAAATGGAAATTGAATGGCTCAATTTAGGAGACAAAATGATGTGAATATGAAGTGAATGTTAGAAATTATGCTCATTTGCACTAAAGGCATCGTGATCCAAGCTGTGTTATACAATGCCAGTGATTTATTGATGCTGCCATCTCTCTCGGTTGCCAAGAAAGTGGACATACCATGGCTAGCTAACATAAGGAGCTCGAGTAAGAACTAGCAAGTAAAAGTAAAGAAGATAAAATGCAATGGCAAGAACTAATTCCAAGCTTTCTTGACATGTTGGTGCATAAATTAGGCATGTGAAGGCTCACATTCACTAGCCGCTATGACATTGGTGAATATTTCCAGAAATAGCAGGTAATCAAAGTGAGGCCTAATAACATCTTTAACCATCTCAACAAATGCAGTGTCCGGCACTTACTTAGCCGCAAATGACCAACTACCAACAGAGGCCCCCAGGCATCTTGGCTTGCTCTGCTCGGCGACATTTGATGAAAAATCAATAGAATCCATCTCTTAACTCACCGGCAAAGTTCACTCAACTCTGCAGAATTCTGACTATAAAATGCAGTCACCCCTCCTCATTTCAACACAAATCACACCCAAAAACCAATCAGAAGGTTTAGTGACAATGGCTTACAAAACCTCTTCTGCACTCCTTGCTCTTCTTTTCATCTCCAGCATCCTGCTTGCCACGACTTGCCAAGCAGCTGCTAGAAACAACATACCTAAGAACACTGAAACTCAGGACAAGAAAGAGCCTGAGTGGTTTTCTGACTCTCATGGTAGAGTTTTTATTCCCGGCATCGGACGGGTAGGATTGCCACATAAATTTGGGCTTAAACCTACACCTCAAACCCCATACACTGGTGGAAGCGGAGCATCAGGGTCAGGATCAGGATCAGGTCGTAGTTATGTTCCAGGCGGGGATGATACTATCATCCCAAACCCTGGTTTTGAGGTCCCAATTCCGGGCAGTGGTGGTCAAGTCCCGGCTGAAGCTCATCCCTGAGCTCACTCAATCTTTTGAGGCACCATGCACGAGTGCACTAAGTAGACAGTTCAAAATTTTATGTCGTAGGATAGTGTCCAAGTCTACGTTGCTCTTTAATCATAAATAAGTGCGCTCGATGTATTAGAGTAGTCTGTCTACAATCTCTATGAGCTGCAAGTCTCTGTTTTTGACAATTCACCATGTACGAGCGTTTTTCTCATGAATAAGAATGCTGCAATTTTTCGATCTGACGCAATTTAATTATTAATTGTTCAAAAGCAGTACTGATTGTGGATCCTCATTCATAATGCTATATTAATTGGGATGCTGAACAGCATCTTATACTAAAAATTCTTCTAGTTATTTTGTTTGACGTTTTAAAGAGACATAAAACAATATTTTTATGTGTGACATGATTCAAAATTTTGTGCAGATATATATATATATATATTTTAAAAAGTGTCTGTTTCTTTTTAACATAAGAAATAATATAATTAATATTAACATGACAAAATCTGAATCTCTGTAGAAATATTGAGTTTAATCTTACAAATGTTCTAAACTGTAAAATCCATGACGTTTCTTTGTTTTTTGTTTTGAGGTTGTTTTTCGTTCTGCCAAGAAAAGACAATCCATCAATGCCAGTATATGGACAATCAGCACATGGTAAATTATGGAGGCTAGCATTCAAGTCTCAAGTCACTCTGAACAAATGTTGCCAATATCACTGTTGGAAGTAGATATCTTTTACTCAAATGCTCGTGAAACATTGTATTCTTTAAGCCTTCAATTTCACACTTCCTATCAACCAACTCTCCTCAATGCATATCATGTAAACCAACAGCTTGGCTAGTGATGAAGGGATGCATTCATTTTCCTCAATATCTCACATCACAATAAAAAAAAAAAAAAATAGAAGTTGGGCACATGAATGCTGATAGGTGAGCCATCTAACAAGCAAGTAACCACACCACCAAACTTAAAGAAGTCGATCACATGCGACATAGTAGTTTTGTTCAGGTCTTGAATCTTTTGTGTCCCCTAACCCACAATTCCAGGGAGAAAACAGTAAATAAAAGCGTTCCCATCTATTATAGAATCTTTTGCCTCTGGCCCCACACCTCCCTCTATCAAGAAAAGAAGATGACCAGACCAACTCATCATTTTTACAGGCACAAGATTCCATGTGAATGATTAGATTAGTCAGCTTCCCTCTAAGTTAACTTTCACAATCAAGTTATGATGTGGTTAATACTTGACAAAGAAGGCAATTCATCACTAAATTATTTTTCTGATTTCAAAATCACAGACAAGAATATCGCAATATTCCAATGTACAGGTGAAAGGGGAAAAACGGAATATCCTGTCACCATCACTTTTCATCACAAAATAATTCCCAGGAAATCCAACATATGACCCAGATTTAAGCTGTCATGTTTCTTCGTTATAGTCAAAGAAAATGATGATAAAGTGTGGAAAATGGAATGTGGTTAATCATTTCACTGTAACCTAACTACGGATGAATTATATCAATTGTAACATACATGAAAAACATGCAGTACAAAAATTTTAGAATTCCAGAGGAAAAATTCCTTTAACATATAATAAAAATGGTATATTCAAGTATTTCAGGCCAAGATGTGATCATACTGACGCTTTCCAGCACGTCCCAAAAACCGGATCTTTCACGGAAGGCTGTATATGCCACATGCGTATCCTGCAAATAGAACAAAGGAACAAATATTAGAAAGCATTCTCATTAAAGTGAAAGTAGCAACACTACGAGATTGGAGAATTTCGTGTATACCTGGAAACGAACAATGTTCATAAGGAATGTGAGAAATCAAACGCCGACCATTTTAAAGATGATGAAACAGAGAAAACCTAGGAAGATCAAGAAGAAGAGGTAATCTACGAAGACAAAGAATCCGGTCGATCTATGATTCACGTTCTTCTTGGTTTTTCCCGTGGAATCGTCCAGTTCTTCCAGTTTTGCCATTGATTCGAATTGCTGATCTGCTATTCAGAGGATTTGAGATTCGTTACCACCTGCGCTAATTCCTGGCAGTGCGCTCTGAAGCCGACAACTGCACAATTGGAAATCGATTGGGCCAACGGCCCAACTAGTTCTCTGACTCGATCTCTTTTCTGAAGCCCAAATTGGAATTCAGTTTGGTCTAATAAATTAAAACGAGAAATATTTTAATTTCTCTTTGTAATTTCAAAATCTACTAAGATCTCCCTTGAGAAATTAAAAAAAAAAATATTATGCTTAAACTCAAATTTAAATTTTTCATCAATGAAATGATAAGAAATGATGATTATAGATTCAAATCAAATAATATATGATACTCTAAGTATTTTACGATTAAATATATGTTTTGATTAAATTCAAATAACTAAAAACTATTACACTTATATAAAAGTATGACTCATTCAATAGTCATATTTTAATTATTTAAACTTAATTAAAATATATATTTAATCACAACATACTTAGGATATCTCATATTGATAGATTTGAACTGAAAAATCCTCTTCACAATCCTTCGATGAAAATTTTAAATTTGAGTTTAAATGCAGTATTATTTTATATTTTAAGAAATCTTGAATATGTTTTGAAATTAGAGATCTGCATAATTTTATTAAATTTTAAAGGACATCTTTATATTTTTATCAAAAATAAAATAAAATACAACAAAAGGCATTCCAATCTTTTCTACCTGGAAAAAAAAGGGATCGAACCAAAAAATAACATTAAAAATAATTAAAGTTCTGTTTGTTTTGCCAAAAGACATTTTGTAAAAAAAAAAAATCTTATTTGCTTGTACAAAAATTATCACTTCCCAACCTATGGAACATGACCGACCTAAAAGGTTACTGATAGGAAACTTCCTACAAGCCTGACAATGGAAAATGTATCAAATATTCATAATTTATTAAATGCATGCTTTAACATTTACAAATAATTTTACCGAAATTTCAATAAAATTTTTGCTGTTTTTCCTACATCTGGCCACAAGGCCTACATGCACACAAAAGGGGCTATATGCCCTATGTATCCTGTACAACACAAAACATAAATGAAACAGTGGCCCAGGCTAAACCATCCTTGTCCTACTGAGTAGCCAGACAATATACATATGTACAATGCATCCTAACAACTACCATAAGCTCCATCATATGTATACCTGTAAGCTCTACATAAGTGATCTACTCATTTAAGGAGCAGATCCTAAATCTGAACGAGGTGGAGGGACAAAGGGAGAATCCTGAGACTCTGAAAAACAGGAAAGAGAAAAGAAAGTTTCATAGAAACTCAATGAGCAAACAATCTTATGATCACCTAAAAATCCCATTTATAAATCATGTTCAAAAGTGTATATATATATAAATATAAAATATAGCTGTGAAGATATGCTTACCCATTTTACAGCCATAATCTCAATTTACATATGAAAACTATATTCCGACATGGAAATCAAGTAATTAAAATCATAATATTTAATAAAATGAAATAAATAACCATGATCTTAAAATAATAAGATATTTGTAATAACTGTTATATTCATTTACCATTAGGATCCAAAAGTAATTTCCTACAGGCAACCAGCTTAATATCCAATGTAGCACATATCTCTATCCTGCCTTATTGCACCATACATAACATATCTCCAGAACCTTATTCCTCCGGCACATATACTAATCACAAGTGCACTTGAGGGTTTCCAAGGAATTACCAATAGATCCAGGATTCCAAATCAACATTTTAAACATATTATGTAACAAGAAATTTAATATTCAGGTAAACAACATATATAGAAATACATGAACCAGCTAAAGCACTTTCATATTCATACATCACATACAAAAATGGCATTATAATTTACCATAATACAAATCAATATGAAAATGCATAGTTTTAGCATGGCCAACCATTTCATGAATGCATAAAGCATGTAAAAATACTTTCAAGGCCTGATTAATATATATATATATATATATATAGAAAATCCTATTGTTTAAAATGATTCATACATTTCATGGAATAAAATTATTTTATGTTTATACATGAGATTAATAAGTGTGGAGGATTGTCCATTCACCTTAGAAAATCCTTAGAAATTTAAATCAGCTGAAACTCTCAAAATCAAGCATCAATATGCTTAATCTTTCGATAGGAACTCTACTAAAGCAAAACAACAAGAGAATTTCAGATTTCTTTCAATTAGCACAGTAAGGATTTCAAGAGAAAATTCTTGCAAACTAGCTATAGGGTTACTATAGAATAAATCTTTTGTTCTATGATTACTCACCAGAGTCTGAAATACCGGTGACCAGCTCGGCTCACGCTGGAATGCCGTCGGTGAGTTGATGTGGGTGTGCTGGCCGAACAGTACCAAAACAGGGGAGGGATAGCTCCACTGGTTGAACGGCGCAATGGAAGACACCAGAGAGGGAGCTTGTCAGTCGTACATGAAGGAGGAAGCTTTACCGAAGAAGAAAGAAGTGACAAAGATGACGCCGGTGTAGGAAAAGCTCCGGAAAGAAGGGAGGGTTGAACGAGAAGGAGGAGGCTTCGGCTTCAACCAGCAAAGTGTTGAGGAAAAGAGGAAACCCAGAGAAGACGCTGGCTTGCCGGAAAGGACACAACCGGAAGGAGAGGGAGGTCGTCAAGGTGAGGAGAGAGAGAGAGAGAGAGAGAGAGAGAGAGAGAACTTTCGGGATGCATGAAGAAGGAGAAGCCAGTTGGGGTTTAAAACATAAAAGAAAAAGAAAATGGGGCAAATCGCAGTTTGACCCCAAAACTTTCTATCGACTTTAAATAGGCCCTTCGAAAAAATTAGAAATTACAATCCGATCCTAACGAAATTTAAGACTTTTCATTTTAATCCTTCAGTAATTAATTTATTTTTTTTATTTTTTTGAGGTATTACAAAAATAAATGACTTTTATACTTTATAATTATTGTGGGTAATTTCTGAACCATATCAATGGACTAGTAAAAATCTAATGGACAAGCCCACCTAATAAAGACCTAGTTTATCCAAGATTGAGGTCATTAGAGCAAGACATCAGGTTGTCAAATGTGAACTCGGATCATTGGTCAACAAAAGTTAAAGCAGCAACCTTAGGTCGTTAAGGACGAGGCTTGCCCCACAGTTCGAAGTATGTTTTCCCGGCCATCAATCTTGAAAAATTTGTTCGGTTGCATATTTTAATAGATGAGCAAGGTATCAGGTTGTCAAATACGAACTCAGATCGCTGGTCAATAAGGGTCAAAGTAGTAACCTCAGATTGTTGAGGACAAAGTCTGACCTGTAACTCGAAGTATGCTTTTCCAACCTTCAATCTAAGGAAATCCGTTCAGTTACCTATTTTAATGAAAATCCGTTATAACCATCAATTCAGAAAAATCCATTTCGTTGTCTATTTTAATGGAAATATATTATTATCCGTAAGATGATCAATTCAAGATTCTTTTTTATTATTGAGTTACATTCAAACTGTAACACCTCAACCACTATAAATAGAGGGTTGAAATCATTATACAAAAAGGAAGAGAATAAAAAAAAAGGACATATACTGTTACTTTGCTAAAAATACAAAGAAATAAAACAACTATAAACATAAGCATCAATTGATTTAAGTCGAATCACGTTAAAAACTTATAGTATTATTTGTCCTTCCTCTCTCTCTATCTTGTAATTTTACACTCTCAATTTGTAATTTAAAATTTTGAACTTTTGTTAATCGGATTTATATCCAACAATAATTAACAACATAATAGATAGTATGATGATAATGGAAGAAAACAATTTCTTTAGAGAAGCTGATGTTATTTTCCACTAACACTTTTCACATACAATATTAAACACATAAAAATACTTTATGATTTTAAATTTTTACAACTACAATAATCAGTAAATAAAAATTTTTCTAAAAAGATATCTTCCCACAAAATAAATATTAGTACACACAAAACACTCACTATCCATGGTAATCCTTGCTAGCCTTGATAGGATGGTGAGTAAAATCATGTAAATTGTTCATTTTGCACTTGACTTTACCAAGTTCCACATATCATACTCAAGAGTCCACTTATGATGAGAGCAAGCTTTACTGAGTTCCAAGCGTAGAATTAAAGCATGTTATAAAAGTATTGAAATTTTCATAAATCTTTGGCATGTATCAAAAAAAAAAAAAAAAAAAGAAAAAGAAAAGCAAAACAAGATGATCGGGAATTCGAAACTTTGACTTTATATATATAGTGACGTAGAGCCAATGCTTCTTCCAAGTTTGGTTTCATATCCACGGGGATGCGTCAATAATCAGTTGATCACTGATGAAACTCATAAAGACCGAGTCTTCTTGTTCATGATGAACAAAAAAAGAATCAGGAGAGAGAAGATCTCAAGCCCATAAAATTCTACGCAGTATTGTGCTAGCACGCACCTATTTAGTAAGCACCTTCCCCACTCTTTAAGCTCCAGTTATGACGAGAGCATGTGTTCTTCATACAATTGGATTAAGGTAATATACTGAAATATGAGATATGCTTTGTGCGTAAGTGCATTAATTGCATCCAAATAAGGCGTTATCTTGTAACAGATGGTCCAACTGAACCTGCTTCTGACGGATCCTTCCCAGCAGTTCTCTCCACCTTCAGCTCATTTATTTCTGATACAAAAATTAAAAAGGAGGGGGGGGGGGGGGTACGATATGGTAAAACTGTAAAAACATGCAAAATTTTGAAATTGGAAATATGACTTTCTCGTTAATTTTCTTCAACTTTCTAGTTTTTTATTATGATGATTTGGTTTTGTCTTTATACCTTAGAATGGCTTTCTGATGCCACCTCGGATATCCGAGCCTCCGATTTCTCATTTGAATAACTAAAACGAAAAAGAAAAAGTCTGTAAGAACAAGTGAAAGTGGTCGTGTGCCATTCAGCAGTCAGCATAATAGGAATCCGACAAGGTATCATGGATACTTACGTAGATAGTATTGTGACCCAAACAAGCTCTACGCAGTCAACCCAAAGAAGCCTTTGTTCCACAGGAATTACACCATAAGTAATCAGATGGGCAAATGGCCAAAGCTTCCACCCTGCCTGTCAACCACATCATTGCCACGTCAAGTGTTTGCATCGAATTAATAAACACATAATTAAAAAAAAAAACTACAGCAAAATTACTCAGCCAAAAAGGACTGCCAATTAATAAATATAGCGGATGAGAGTTAGTCATCATTACAAATCAGTGGAGTAAATCATATTGGCCTCCCATGAAGAATGGTGAAATTCAAGAGACTTCTCTTTCGTGCCCTCCCTTCGTATTAGAAAGGGAAGGAAGTTTTGTGTTATTTTTAATTGTGTACAAGAGATATCTGTGTAAGTTGAGAAAAAAGGAAAAAAAAAAAAAAGAGGGCTTATGTTATGCCGAAATCACAAGTAAGGTAGACATCTGTAATTTTCAAAACAAGAAGAAATGCTTCAATAATATCATCAAACTACAAGGAAAGATAGTCTAATTTACTCAACATTAGATTTCTTTCAGATTGCTTAATTTTCATATAGGCTAACATGGTGCATATGCTGTTGCTGTTTTGATTGTACATTGACATTACAACAATATGGAGAAACTGAATTAATCATGGATGACATCTAAAAATAACATAGAGATAGGTAAAAATAGTTTTCTTACAGTCAGCATGGGCCAAAATGTAGACTTAAGTTCACCAAATATGTTAGCTGGGGACTCCATACGCAAAAATCCCAAAACCACGAAGTAGATGCTATTCCAAATTGCTGACCACACAATTTGATCAAAAGCAACTTTGGCAGGCACCACCCACCATTCTTGATATGGAAAAAGATCCTGAGGATGGAAAAAATGTAAATAATTTTGATTTTTTTTTGACAGAATATCCATACATTAGTTAAAACCAAACAGGCACATTTCATCACCTCACAAATTTGGTAGTAATAATGAGAAAGAGATCCGTGCAGAGTAAACCCAGCAAGGCCTGATCTGAACAATCTCGCCCGATCAAACTCGAAAAGAGGCTTCCCTTCATAGCACTGCATATTTAATTGGAAGAAGCTGGAATAACAAAATCTATACTCCAAGATAAGCATTTTGGATTTTTGGAAGTCAAGAACATAAAAATACCTGGGCAATCCAGTCTCCAATGGAGTAAACAACTCCACTTATTGCCATTTTGGCTAAAACAGGGTTTGCTTTCAGAGCTTGCTCATAAGCAATCCAATTGTGCTCAGGTGCATACCTTAATATCTCATAAAGGGTCCAACCCTAGATTATATAAGACACCAATTAGTTGTCCAGTTCTTCAACATTATGTATAGAAATTGCACTGAAGCTTGCTTTTTTATTTCTCAATTAGTACAGAATCAAAGCATACAATCAGCTGGAATCAAAGTAAAGCAACGACAAATAACCTAAATAAAGATTATTAGAGCATAGAATCGTTGTTTATTCAGTAACTTAGATACATTATTTATTAAGCAATACATTAAAAAACAACAACAACTTTGTAATAAAACACTTACGTGCCAATAATCGTGGTCGATTGTAAGTAACTTGCTGACGGCAAAGGTACCAAATCCTAAAACGATGACAGCGTTGATGGCTCTGCTCATTAATTTATCAGAATCATCACCCTCCGAGTTCCCTTTAGATGAGTCCGATGATGAGGGTGAAACAACCTTGAGTACATCAGACCCGTTTAGATTTAAACCGGTTGCCCCGTCTTCCGCTCGCCTATCCTTCACAGGAACTACTTCACGGTCCTCTGTTAGCGAGCTGATGACCCAATTCGTTTTCCTTCGGGGAAGACACGGATTCTTCGATGGGCATGTTTTAACGAAGACTCGGGAAGAGAGAACAGCCTCAAATTTGCGGGAATCTGAGAATTGTCTGAGAGGTGAAGTGAGGGAAAAGAATGCTGGAGTGAAAACGCCGTGGAGGGTAGCCATGGGAGAGACAAGTTCAGAATATTGCGTGGGAAACTCAATTGTTGAGAGGAACAGGAATTACAGGTCAAATTTTGGTTGCTTACATCCATTTCTTGCCTACCGACCGTGTAAGACATTATAGTTGCTGCTGAGTGTGTAACTTGCTGGAATGGCATGTGCTTATCCAATTGCAAATTTTCACTGTTGAAAATATTATCCAGAGAAATTTCTATTAAGGAGAACAGCTTTTTATTCATTACTTTCTACATTTGAATTCACATATTTCTAATTGATAACCAACGGGATTTGAGTTGGTGATAAAGGATTTGAATGATTTGTAAAATCTTATAGATCCAAAATTGAGTTATTATTCTAAAAAAAACATATATTTAACTTATAAACTCTGAATATTTTATGATATGAATAAATGAAGTATGTTAAATAAGTGATAATACTATTAAAATATTTATATGTGATTACTAGAAATTATAGGATAAATTGTAGATACCATTATGCTGTTTAAGCTTTAATTAGTGTATCAAAATGTGGTTATTTGAGTGATAACAAACCAATGGAAAGAGAAGAAAAAATTCTTGTTCACTGAAATAAATTAAAAGTGAAAAAATAATCATTACATTTCTTTTCTTTTCTTCTCTTTATATCCCTTATTCTTAAAAAACCATCCCACGGTCTAGATTGAACTGGAGTTCATCAAAGTTTGTAAAGTTGTTTTTGCATTGAGCCAGAGCAGCGGTGATGGCTCAGTCTTGTACTGTACACATCATAGTGTTACTTATTTTATTTTAAATGTTTAATTGGACAAACCTTTTCGTTTTTCTCCGATCCAATTTTTTATTGGGCTTCGACAAGTTTCCTAAGAGGCCCAAAGGGAGGGGCTTAACCCACAAAGTTGGAGAACTCAAAACCACTAGGGCCATGACCCAAAGGAACACATTAATAAACCCAAAGAGAATTGTTGACTCGATTGTGGGAAGTTGTTCTTTCCTCAGATATTTTATTTTAATACCTAAAGAAAGATAAATCCAAAAAAATATTTGAAATTTCACATTTTCAAATTACATATTTTTCTAATTTTAAATTTATGACGATCTTTCCTAAGTAAGACAAAAGTCGTACTTTCACAAGGTTCAAATTGGCGTTGGTCCTTTGTGTGGGGACCATATGCTCGTGAAATCTTGTGATCTGCGAGCCCTGCCATAAGTTAACACGTCGATCTTCATGGATGAAATCACATCTCGACACGTCATCAAGACAGGACGTGTCAGTTTTCATGTTGAATCTGTGATCTATTATTGTTATTTTTATATATTATTCATTGGAGTTTGGCAACAGACTTAACAAATTGTTATATCACATACTACAGTTTTTTCCACATAAATCTAAATCATACAATAAATATCATTTTTTTATAATGATTTTTTTGTAATTCAAGTAAATTTCTTAAATAGAATTATAACATTATATATTAAACTCTTAATCATCCGCCTCATATTGTTCACTGTTCTGTTCAACTACATCTACATGCAGCAGCCCGAACAAAAATCAACCTACTAAGCCTAAGTTCCCCGGTTCTTACTTATTTCCTTCTTGCTCATCTTCTCTCTCATAATTTCTGTAACTTATAAACTTAAGGACTTCACAACATTTCCTTTACAGTCTCTCTGAATTCCTACAAAATTTTGCTGACAGAAGCTATAGTGGGCGCGTAAGAGGCAACACATCCACGCTCGATCCAAGAGATTCAGAAAGAAATTTCTGCGAGTCTGACCCCAGAGATAACTTTTGCAGTAGAGTTATCATCAGAACATGCTTGTATAAAGGAAGAGAGCAACTATGCATACAATTTTCTGTCTTAATTGGCTATGAGTAAAGCAGAGCAAAGGGTAATGCTACAAAAGTTAGGCTTTGATAATTGATGGGTGGCACTGAAGGCAGCTACGGCGGCATGGTGGTGCCTTCTCCAACGCCAACGGTGACACCTTTGAATTCTGCAGGATCAGAAGAGCATAATTGGCAACACTTTGATGATTCAGTGAATGCGGTGTCGGTTGGGTTTGTGGCCACTGCTATACTGATTTCAATGTTTCTTCTTCTAGCTATATTTGAGAAGTTACATAGGCAAAAAAGATCAGCTGAGCTTGTATCAAATGTTGGATTAGAAATTGACCTTGAAGAGCAGATTGTGTTTAACGAGAAGCTCCACCGTCATCCATCCCCAAAGGTGCTACTCCTCTCTCTTTCATTTACTCACTAATGCTGTTATTATAAAGCCATTTTTGCCTTTTTTAAGTTTTAAAGAAGACAAAAACCATGAATATGCACCGAGTCACTGACCATTAAGTCACAAACTTACTAATTGGGAAATCTATTAATTTGAGGATGTATCAAACACAAGTTTAGTCTCAAGTAAAATTAACCACATGGAATTCTCCTCTAACTTGCCTTCCAAGATTTAGTTTGTTTTAGTTCCCACGATTGATGCTCTACAAGTTTGATTTACATTGCAAACACAAAATTTACTATTACAATCAGTCATACATGTGAATGTGAAAGATGTATGAAATTTCCATTCATCCACAAGTCTCACATTTTTTTACTATGTGAAAATAAGTCTTGAACGACATACATTTTTACACTTTTTAGCAATCAGCATGCCCCATGTTATATTATTATTGCTTTTTATTATGTGAATATAATTTATTTATTGTATTCAGAATAATGTCACAATCAAAATGTTTATACATAATGCAGTATGGACTAACAATTATATGACTGCAGAAGAGTGTAACAAAGCACCACTTTTTGCTTTGTTTAGCAATGTGATCATTTGCTTGTTGAAGAATTTTTATCAAAGAAATAGACACAATAATAAATATAATTTAATTGATTATTGATGGGTTTTATAAATACAATCAAATATATTTATGAGATTTTACAATTGACATGTGTATAAATGTTATATTTTTATCCATTATGCACCACTTCTAAAGGCTCAAGTAGATATATTTGTCCTTGGCGGCAATGCTTCTGCACATTTAGAATATATAATAACTTAGTGAAGAAGTTGTAGATTGTAGCTACCAATTAATATCCTTGTTAATGCAAATGAATTTTGCCCACAACTGTTTACTTTGAGTGGGGATCTCATTATTTACGAACATCAAATACATAATTTAATTCTTCTGCATAATATAATTCACTTGTTTCAAAAACTCCTCTTTTTTCTGATAATATTGGCTGCCATTTGTTTGTTTTGAGGCTATTCATACGTTGTATGTGCAGATGACAAGTTATGGCAGAGGTGTATTAGTGGTGATGCCTGGCGAGGATATTCCTACGTTCATAGCACATCATGCTCCATGTCTTCAAGAGCCCATCTCATGGCCTCTCCATCATACTCTCTGCCTCGAGACACCCCTGCAATTGATGGCACCCTAAATTCTGACTCCAAATTATCACAAAATGCAATGGCTAAATCACTTAGCAGTGAGATCATCCGAGTCTCAGATGCACAAATTCTATACTCAGTAAAATGTACATGTTGACTTCCTTTCTCCTAGCTGAAAATGGTTAGTTACTTGGCATATATAATGTAAAGTTTCTGTAGATAAAAATATTTGAAATTAAGTGAATTAGCAATTGGATAGCATCTTTTATTTTGTTAGCCTTTCTGTTGTTTTCTTAATCTTCATGTGTCTTAATCCGATGATGAACAGTCGACCAGGTACTATTGTTGTCTTGGCCTCTTGCCTGTTTTCCAGCAATAGTTACCATCCTTGTTCCGCTGCATTGACAAACGATTTGGCATAAAAGGGCACAAAGGACAGAAAAAAACAAAAAAGTACTAAAATTGAAGGATATAATGCTTGTTTATGAATATTAATTTCTTTAGTTCAACTTTGGAAAGAACAAATTATATAAAAAAAAAAAAATTCAATCAGGACTAACTTGGTCAAAAGCAAAGGATTATAAATAGCGGATCAAGATATTGGTTTGAACTTTGAAGTTAATGATTTGTTTAGATTGAGGAGGATAGAAAAAATTACGTAAGAAAAAAAAAGGAGGGTAATCCTAAAAAATTGGCTTAGTTAAAATAAAAGGATGACTACACTTTTTTTTTCCCTACTCTTAAATCAATGGTTGTGATGGTTTTGGTATATGATTTTTTGGAGGACGAATTTGAGGTTTGATCTCATGAGATGGGCAAAATATAAATAATCTTCCCTCAAGTAAAATCTAAAAACATGTAATTTTCTTTAAAATTTGAAAATTTATTAATTATTTTTATAAATTTTTCAAAAAATTCAAAACGTTACCTTCTGGTTCAAAAGAAAGCAAAAAGAAGATAAATAAGTCATATGTCATTCTTTTTAACTTAAGAATGACATATGGCTTATGTAATGCTATTTTGAATGACATATGACTTATAACTCTTAATAATTCTTTTTATCTTAAGAATGCCATATGACTTATAAATTTTGAATGACATATGACTTATGACTCAAAAAGAAAAAAGATAAAGTTATGGGTGATTTGCATGTTTTTTTTTTTTTTTGTTAACTTAAGAAAAATTATTTGTAAGATTTAAAACTTCAAGGATTATGTAATGCTAAGTGTTACTTTATGGGTTGTTTGTATTTTTTCCCAAGCTAAGATTGGAGCTTGCTTTGTCCTTAAACTTACTCAATCTTGAATTAACATGAGATTCTCAAAATACTGTTTCAACTTTTGAAGGCAGAAGATCACAATCTTCAATTAATAGACCTAGAGTACTTTGACTACTATTTACAGTTCCTCATTTCTCATGAGAGGATTCCCCATGTCTGCCTTGGTCATGTTATTAGAGAAGTTAACTACTAAGGTAACAAAAAATGCTACATAGGCGTAAATCTTTTATATTATCTATTGCACTTGCATACATTGCACGGCTTAAATGAAATAATTTTCATTTATTTTGAATAAATATAATAAATTTGATTGATATTGCATTTATATGCAAACTTGAGTTTATATATATTTTATGTGTCACACCCTTGTCATCCTTGGCATTTCCCTTTTTCCAGAAAGGAAAAACAGGAGACTGAAAAAGCAACTCGAGAAAGAGAGCCAAGAATTAAAAAAATGATTTCAACATTTTTTTTTTAACATAAGTGCCATTTTTCTAAATTATGTTATTAAAAAGTGTTGATTTAGAATTTTAGATAAGGAAATTAGCGGGTTGGACCTTCAAGTTTGCACACATTCTCTCCAGACGTGGTAGTTTTCATGGTCCAGGAAGTTTCTGGGCAACTTTGGCTGTCCTGTTGTGCACTTTTCCAGTTTCATATTGACAGGAGACAAGTCACATCAAAATCAAGAAACAAATGAAGGCTCCGTCCACCTCATCCCTATAAAGAAAAAGAACATGCTCAATTTCGAGGTATTTTCATTTCCCCAAACAATTTCACAATCTCTAGGATTGATTGAAGGAAGGAAAAACAAAAGAGAAAATCCTTTTGAATTCAAAATCAAACAGATTACTCACATTGACTTTTCCTGGAGAAAATGTCCATTTGGTCACAATGACTATTTACAAATTAGAACGTTATGCTAACTTATTCTATCTCACTTCATAAACTCACATATTTATTTATACGAACAAAATGACTCACTTACTAAGTGTACACATGCATTTATAAATGCACCGATCCTTTTCATTTTCCATTTACAAATACTTCCCACAAGTTTTACAAACAAACAAACAAACAAACACAAGACGTTATAGATTAACAAGCAATTAAAATTGAAAGTGATAAAATTGTTTCTAAGAACTAAAAAATTGTGCTTTTTTTAAAAAAATCTACAGGAAAATAAAGCACTCTAATGAAACATGTGGGTTCTCAAGAGATTCATGTGCATCCTGTTGAACGCCGTCGTTTTCCTCCCCAACTTTATCACTCTCACTTTTCTGACTCTCAGTATTCTCCGCACCCTTAGCAGGCAAGTGCCGACCAGCTCCTCCGGTAGTCTTTAGTGGACTCCGACGTCCATTTACCTGGCTGACCCCACTCACCGTCCTGGTCGATGGTGACCTCGACCGCCGGCCGGATCCCTCGCCTGGATCGCGGCGGATGCCGGCGGCACCCACGTTGAGCTTCCCAGTCGTGACTTGACCAGAATCCCTCCCACGAACTGACGTCCTCGAGCCAACCTGGCTCTTCTTCTCTGGCAAAGGCTCTGCTCTCCTCGCTGGAGATTTGGCTCTCCGTTCTCTTCCGCCGCCACCATCGGCGGTGTAAGGACGCTTTCTGGTTGCATTGGATGGAGATCGATTCACCCTTTGAGTACCCTCTCTGCTGCTTCGTTTACTGGTAACTTCGTCTTCTTTCTTTTCTATAATGGTAGCGGTTGTAGCAGTCGAAAAGCTCCCACTAACACTGCAAATTTCTGAAATCTGAGACATTTCTGAAGCTTCCTCTGCTTTGTCAATCACATCCTCTGTTTCAAAGTTCTCAGCTTTGGGTTGAATCACACCCACAGGCATTTCCGAGGCCTCATCTACTGTTTTAATCACATCTTTCGTTTTAAAGCTCTCCGTTTGAGGTTGAATCATGGCCACTGGCAGCATCTGGGTTTTTTTCTGTTCTTCCACCAACATTGGTGGAATTCTAGGTTTGGAAATGGGGGTTTCTGAAAGAACCTCCTTCACAGTTTCCTCTTCCATAGACGGTGGAAATCTATGATCTACTTCATGATTCGCCTTTGATTTTGTCGGAGGAGATCTCACCAGGGATTGCTGGGATTTCAGACCATTTTGGTTATTTGAGTCTTTCTTTGAGGGATTTGTGGCGCTGAAGCAGCAACCCATATGGATCGAATGTGTATGATCTGAGAGATTTAGAAGGTGGTGGTGGCGGTATGCTGGTGTGAAGATAATGTTGAAAATTGCATGGGAGTTTGAAATTTTTGAAAAAATCTAACGGCTATTGAAAGTGTACGTTGATTTGGATATTTCAGAGGAAAGAATGAAGACAGGTTGAAGATGAGCAAAGTAGAATGGATTGGTGTGGGCGGAGCGATAGATGAGCTGAGTACTTGGGCAGAGTAAGGCTGTGCCAAGCAGGAGCATGTTGGCAATATTTAAATAGGGTGACTTTACTCACGACAAATGAAAAATTAGCATGTAGCATCTTTTAAATTTACACATATCTAAAAGTTTGAACTTAATTTTTGTTAATACTCAAATTTCATAAATTTACAATATCATTTTTATATGTTTTATGATCTGATATGATAATGCCATCATGAATAAAAAGAGAGAAAATGTATAATTCTTCTCCACATCACTTTAACATTTTCTTGTTTTTAAATTTATCATAGGGTAACTATTCCTTTCACATAAAGGCACTCCATCCTCTTTTTATACGTGCATTTGAAATGGAAAACACAAGTCAAGTCGGGAAAGTTGAATCAATTATGAAAAAAATGTTTTTAAGAATTATAGCCTCGTTGAAATATTCCAATATCCAATAATAATAATAATCTCTTCTTATTAAATCTGTTATAAAGATTCAAAATTCATACAAATACTTCCTCATCATTTTACTGTTTAAATAGCAAGAAATATATGAAGTTAGCACGTGATGGTGTTGTTTATTAAACTTCATTAATGGTCTTGAGTTTTTGTGTGAAAAAAAAAAAAAAAAGGAAAGCTTCGTTTGACTTTTAAGTGATTTGGTTCTCCTAAAACAGGGACAATTCAAACTCTTGAATCTAAATCCAATTGGAAATTGGAAATGGACAAATTAAACCTGACCTCAAAAAGTATGATGAATAGTTTTCATGAAGGTATGAGAAGTGGTCCCGTGGCTGTGGTCAACACTTGTAATTCAAAAATGATCACCCGCAACACTGAAATTTTCTGCAAAAAATGAAGGGAAAAAGATCCAATTATCCAAAAGTGAAAGCATATTGGACAAGGCTGTCAATGTCTTAGCAATTAGCAAATTAACAACGTAAAGGAGAGAGAGAGAAAGATATTTGTCTTTTGAATTGTCTCCTTTTTCTAAAGCTTCTAAATTGTCTATTATCAAAAGCTAGTAAACAAATTTTCATACAAATATGTTAAAAGAAAGAAAAGTGTGTACGTGAAATCATTAGCATTTACAAACAAAACCAGTCATACCTGCAGAAAATTCTACAATATCGGCATTAACTTTGGATAGATTGCCAAAAAGAGAAGAAAAACAAGAAGAATTATGGAATATCCCACTTCTATATGGTTGTTGATGATACATTTAAAATATTTCAGAGAATTAGAACAACACGGGTGGCTTGCAAGTCAGATTATTTTCACTCTGCAGCTGTAAACCAACAAAATGAAGAACAAAACATGAAGTGCAGCAGCTATTGAACATGGGTACGCAGTATCCGTTAGTTCATTAATGATGGACGGTCCATGGCAGAGCCCCCACTGTGATTTGCAAAGCACAGACCAGGAAACAATGTAGCCCCACAGAGTATAAATGGACCACCTGAGTTTCCACATTTTATCAAAAGCCGAAAAGGAATTGGTTGAGGAATGTTGCTTTCAAACAGTAATGCTAGTGATAATTTCGAGGTGAAAAAAATTCTACTTCCACGTTAATCTGTTTACAACTAAAGAGTGTCTAAGAATATGTGATCATTTTCTTTTCAAGAGTATTAGATCAATCCTCACTGAGCATGGGTTGTTAGAAGACAGACACTCGGTAAACGGCCTGGAATAACCCCAAGAGCTACCACACAGCACTACCACACTGATGATTGCAACGCACACACAATATATTTCTTACATGCTCTTGATCCAAATCCTGGTTCAAATTTTAACATCGGAGAGATAAGCTCATGTATAACCTGAATAAGTTTACAGGATAGAATCTCCAAGAAAGGAAAGAAGAAAGACTTACGAGTAACAACCAGAATTAATATCAACTTGCAATTGCTTTAAATGAAGTCTCAAATGAGAGATAAAGAACAAAATTTAGGATTCAATTTAGTTTATACAATAATTAAGTTCTTACTTGAACTTTTTAAAAAGTACGTTTATGTGTAAACTTTTTTGAAAATGTTGAAAGTTATTTAATTGACATTAAAGAAATAAAATTTCTCAAGAAGTAAATTTGTATTTGGTTTAATTGTAAACTTTCTATCAGGTATGTAACACCTTAGTAGATAAAATAAAAATAATTTGAAATTTGAAATCTGGTGGACCATAATGAATATTTTAAAATTTTTAGTTGTGGCCAAAGTATAATTTTCCCTTTTTTTAGTGGACTGCAATGAGTGTGCTAAAGTTTTGTTAGGGACAAAGTATAATTTTTCCTTTTTCATTTTTCTTTAGTAGGGCCCCAGTATTTTCATTTTCTTTTTCCAAAAACCCCAACTACCTCCTGGTGCTTTATAGCTGCCAATCTCCCTCCTTCTTCATTCCTTCGTTTCTCAGGCCAAAACAGCAGTTCTCATTCTTCTCTTTCTTGTTCTTCAGCTTCTTTCCTTCTCTGGCAACTGTTTCATCCATCCCTGCACTTGAAAACAAAGTAGTTTGCTTCAGCTCTATTCTACTATCTTCCTCTTCCTTCCGATAACCAAAACTGCCAGTGTGGTCCATGCTTTTCATTCTCTGGTCGGCTTCACTCGCAGCACGATAGGCTTTAGCCTTTGTTCCCTCCTATCTAAAGTGGGTAGCTCCGATTGGCCTCCCCTGTTTTCTGCAGCTCTGGCCACTTTCTGGCCCTTGGGGTCGTGTAATGTCGTCATCCTCCTCCTTTAACTGCCACCGATCAGCTATGTGGCCATTCTGCTTTAGCTCATCTCCATCCTTTTCTTCCCAAACAAGCTTCTCTGGCGAGCTTACCCATTTTTTTCTTCCCAAACAAGCTTCTCTGATGAGCTTACCCATTTTTCCAATTGATCAACTCGTCGACGTCGTCGTGAGCAGTGGATCAGTCTTTCTTTTGTCAATGACAACTATTATTTTATCTGCTTTAGACAGTCACTTTTCCTCATCGGAGTAGTTGTTACCTTGTTACTAGTTAGCCACTATTGCTTGCCATCATCGGCAGCAACTCCACCATTTATTATCCTTTAATGACTGGTGGCTTCATTCTGCCTTCATTGTTGTTGACACTAAAATCTGATCAACTGATTTAAGTTTAATGTTACCCCTAACTATAAGTAGAATATGACAGAAAGCAGAAAAGAGAGATAGTAGAAGAGAAGAGAGACAACAAATACCAGGAGTTTATTGTGGTTTAGCTAAAGCCAAGTTGGTCCCTACGTCCAAGCTGGTCTTTGTTTGGTCACTAAAGGATTATTTTACAGAGTTTGAATACAACTGCAGTGTTTTCTCACAGTGTATAGTACTCTCTCAGTATTCTGACAAAGTTTTTGTATGTACGATCTGTTAAGTTGGGTAGAACCATGAGGGCTGAAATTTTCAAAAATTTTCTGGAAAACCAAACCCATGGCCGAACCCAACATCCCAAGATCACATTATTAGAGGTTGCACAACAAACCTAGATCAAATCTAAGAAGAAGGAAAGCAAAACTAACCTTTAATTGAACTCTTTTTGTAGCAGAAACTTGAGGTCACCATAGCAATCCATGTGTGTTACCTTTACCAAAAAATCCACATTGGAGAACATCCTTCATGGCCTTTTCAACTCCTTTCCTTGTGCTGGCAAGTGTGGGAAGTTAGAGGACCAAAAGATGAGCCAAAATTCGAAACAATTTCTGGCTTTCTCTTCTTCTCCTTTGGTTCAGTTTTGGCCGAAAAAATGGAGAACTTTTCTCCAAAAATTGCTGAAACATTTTTAGCCTCCAAGAGAAGAAGAAGTAGAAGAAGAAACCCTAAAACCTTTTTTAGATCTCTCTCCCTTTGGTTTGGCTTAGGCTTGGCCAAACAAGGAGATCCCATTTCCTCTCCCTTACGGCTTCTCCTTCTTCTCCTCCCTTCTAGAATGGCCGAACAATTCAGCCAAATGGGGAAGAAGAAGACACCTTGAAATGACGTCGTTTTGGCTACCTTAAGGTTGGCCAAAATGATGTCGTTTTGGGGCATGAGTTAAAACTTTTGGTTTTTGCAAATTGGCCCTAAAACTTTGCACCAAACCACCTTCTGGCCCGAACACAATTTCATTAAATTACTTTTTGGTCTCTTAGATATTAAACTCATCCAAACCTTGGCCATAATACTCTCCGTTATGCGTGTGACCCAGTAGGCCCCCGATCTATTAGCAAAAGTTCAAAATGCCCTTCAAACCCTTTTGAAGGCACATTAGTTTCTCTAAACTAATCCAATTGGACTTTAAGTTATAAGCGGACTCTAGCAAGCCATTATAGCTATCCAATTCACAGTAGGAGTTTTTAAGGTGACGAGCCTGTATGTGTGTCTAACACATTACGTGCATGATACAATCCTTCCATTACCCATATCCGGATTGATCAGAGGCATGGATAAAAGTCAACCTTTATAGCCAATCAAAGTTTCTCAACCTCGTGAATTATTTGACTTAGATGAATTCGAGCACTCAAATCCCATTTGAGTCTCTTATTCAACCATGCGCATGGATTTTACCAGTCAAACTAATTTATTGAGTGGCCATCGAATATCAACTCCGAAGAATGGTAATAAATCCTATCTTGATTAGGCAATGCCTAACTACACTTCCGAAAATGTCCAACCCAAGCCTTTATAGTTCCTCATGAATAGAGTCACGTTTGACTTGGTCAAAGCATAACCTTTCATGTAAAAGACA
>JANHAO010002934.1:0-27447 GCA_026873985.1 Saraca asoca | reverse complement strand
GGATTGATTGAATGAGTTAACTTCTCACCATGGGCTTCATCTTATTTATGCATGCCATATGCATTCTAAGATAAATATTCATCCTCTAATATCTAATCCACAGAATGTTTAGTTATGGATACCATAGTACTCAATCAAATTGGTCTAGGGCACCCATCTACACTAACAACCATATCTTTCAATTTGATCCAGAAATTGATACAAGTCTATGAAAGAATCTATTCTTAAATATCAAGGTGGCTAATTTTAGAAATTCATGAACAATTCTTAACCTATTATCTTGCCTGTTTCTAGCAAAAGAAGTTTGATCTCTTTCATTTTGTCTATTCCATTCAGTTTTCCTCTTCTAATCTCAATTTTAATTTTACGTCAAAGCATATACTAGGAAATTCATTATTTGTTGAACTAAGTTTCCCACCCATTAGGGAACTTTTAGGTTTTCACCAACTTCATGATAGGGATTGTTTCATCTAATGGATGATCCTTTATGATCAAACTCATGTTCTTAGATTTCTTACCTTTTAGTTCTCACCATAATCTATATCATAAAATTAGTTAGATTCTCAAGATATAAGATAGTTTTCAATAGACTCTACTAACACAAACACATATTTCACAAGGTCAACAAGAATGGTACTAACAATACATGCTCCCAAATGCACATGTGTTATTGGTATTATTCCTATTAACACTTGATGAAACCACCACCATTATGCGACTCTAAATGATTCCAAATGTAGGCCCATTCTTATAAGTGTAACCTAAACCATTGCTCTGATACCAACAAATGTTATGACCTAAAATCCCTAGTTATGACTAGCATGAATATCATTCCTTCATAGATATCGACCAACCTTTTACCATTTATACCTATTATTATTATCTTAGGTTTTTCTTAGAATTATCTCATCATAATATAGGGACTACTAGATTATGGCAAACTTAACCAAGCAAGGATACTCATGAAGAAATATATACATATATCATTTAATTTACACTGGTACTACACAACAGGTCATATACCAGTCTTGTTAGATTGTACATATGTTTACAACATTTACATCAAAATAACTACTATTAACCCTTCATCCTAGGGCCTACTTCCATTTACCAAACTACCAAATGCATTTTTCAAAAATAGGGCATTCAAAAGAAGTTACACTAACCTATGTCTTACTATATTATCAAAACATAAGTTATTATAACTACGCCCTATGCCCCTACTATGCACAAGTTTTGAAAAAAAGATAGAAAGATAGTTTTCATCTTGATGGTTAACCTTCAAGGGTCAAATAATCCAAGTGCTATCATCAACAGTACATTTGGTGGCTCCAGTGGAATTATCTCAATGTCTTATAGAACTATACATCATATTAGGTTCAAGATAATGGTGTAATGGATCTTTATTTGGTAGTTTCCTAAAGGACTCGAGACCATAATGGTGTATATGTCAGTTGTTATTTCCATTAGATTATTATCCATCTTACTTTTTTGAAATAAGATTCACAATATCTTGAGAATCTGAAAAAAAAAAACTGTCCACAGAAGAATGTGTCTAGGGCTTAGTGAATAAAATGTACTAGATTTATGAATTCACTAAGCAATAAGCATGTACAATTACAAGCATTCATACCTAACCTATTTGGTTGTTTCTCATATAAACATTCATGAGCAATTATCAATCATTAGAGATTCATATATAAAGGAATTCACATTATGTTACCTTGGAACATTGTGCTATTAGGCTCTCATAGCCACCATCCATCATTTTGACTTACTATGTATTCCGATCTTATGATAATATCTTGCAACTATTCATATGATAACAAGCAGTTCAAATAATTCATAATAGGAAACATAAATCTCCTTGTTACTTCAATCTAGCCTTATCTCGCACAAGCCCAGCCTTATCCCTCTAATCTATCCTTATCCCACTTGTCAATTTAGAATGCATAAATTTAGGATCCAATTCATTATTCCCTATCACACCTCATCAATATCACATGATCACATTTCAATATCACACCTCATCAATATCACGTGATCACATTTCAATATCACACCTCATCAATATCACATGATCATATTTCTCAAGCAGCAATAGGTAATGGCCTTTTCACATTTGTTAAATACTATGAATTTCTTAACAACAAAATCGAGAAAAGATATGGTCTTTCCAATTTCAAGGATGCTTTGCCTAATGGTCTTATCCATTATATACTTCATGACCATTAAACACACTTGATTCAAGTGTGTCCACTTTTCATGTTTTACCTTTTATTCAACACTTGAATTTGCTTCAATAACAAGCTCTTCCTACCTAAGTGTCAAATCCGTATTAGTGATGATAGATACAATTTTAAAGATTTAGCCTAGTCCCCATAGTTTATCCCATTCAATGTCCTTACAAATGTTAATTGCACAGACAAAGAAGCTCAAGAGGATGCATAAACTCATTAAAGATTGTAAACACTTTAATCATGCCTATATTTTCCTCATAAAGATTAACTATGTAATTAAACCTAGTATCGTATTATAAAACCTAATGTTGAAAGGGTATTTAATACCTTATAACATAATGTAAAAAATTAAATACTACATCCCTAAAACCTAACTTGAATAAGGTGTTAAAAGTTTTAAGAATATAATATTTAATTCTACACTTGTGTTCTCGTCAACTAGTTATGTTAATGATATCATATTGATAGGGTATTTAAATATCATTAACATAACACTTTCTTTAGTCCAATCAACATTTCAATTATTTAATTTCCAAAAATTGTTGTGTAACTGGGCCCATGATAAATAGGTTCACAATTGCACAAAATTTCAATGGCATAACACAAGTTAAATAATTCCAACAAAGTTATTTATTATACACATAAACATGCTAAAAACAATTTGTAGGCTAAACAATGTCTAAAAATTGAGCTCAAAGAGTGGAGCACAATGGTATAAGCACCACCACCTTCTGATGCAGGCAAAGGGTGAGTGGCCTTCATGCACCTACGATATGTATGGGCCTTAATTAGGCCTACCAGATATTGATTCTTAAATTACTTTAACTTGTAAAATGGAGATATAAATACAATGATGTGCCTAGTCCCATGGTGCAGTTTAATGTTATTGAACCTATGATTCTAGGTTTGACACTCTATGAGGAATTTTTTAATGTCTTCTTCTTCATTGCTTGAGATCAAAACTAGGTTCGTTGCTGGGTTTTCTACAACTGTCTTTGACCTAGTTCAAAATAAGTCATTTTAGGATGTTTTTCCACTTGATTTTCACAGTATTTCATCCAAAATTCATATTAGCAACTAACCCACAAGAATTTTTGAGGAAAAATGACACACAAGGTGCTGAGTTTTATGTATCTATCTTTGACATGATTCAGAATGAGTCATTTTATGTTGTATTTTTTTTTTTGCTCAATTTTCACTCCATTTCATCTTAAATTCATGTTTGCAACTGACCCACTAGAATTTTTAAAGAAAAATGACATAAAATTTGACTTTTTTTTAAATTGCAAATAAAAAGATGGAATATTTTGTAATAGACCTTAAAGTTTCTCTCCTAAAAATCAAGAGTCTTTCTTTAAAATGTTAAATTTTTTGCAGATAATTCTCCAAAATAAATTCTCATGGAACAATCAAAATTTTGAATTAAATAAGGTGCAAAAACATATTACTTTAGGCACTGTTATGGGCATTATCCTGAAAAGTAATCTAGACCATCTAAAGTCCCAAAGGAAACGCAATCAGTCAGACAGAGGCCCAAACCAGAGTCTGAATTTGCTGAGCGAGGACCCCAATAATTAGGCATGAGTCAAGGGCATCCCGTGTGGTCGTAGACAGAAAGACGCAATTTGCTAAGAAGGCTTCAAACCCTCGACGAGAAACTATCAGTCGAAGAGAACGACCCATGCAAAGGTGATAGGGGCCATTCAGAACCACACGCGCACTCAACCCCAACCCACTTGCTCGCTACTAACGGACATTCGTACGGAATCCAATCAGCAGTCTGAGGCTCACATCCACAGTTGATAGCTCAGACCTCAAGCTTACACATCAGCTCCCCGAAAGTCTGATAATGATTTACCCAGCATTAATTATCCAACAACAAGCATTAAATGCCCTGAACAGCGAGGGTCATCATTATGTTGATCATAAAATTACGTTTGTAACCTTTTCTCTTTCTATAAATAGAAAGGAAGGATCATCATGTAGGGGATAGAGAAAAACACATGCAGAAACTATGTATTATTGAGAGCATATCCTGTTTACCATGGCTAATTGTAACCTTACCCTGTAAAAGGGCACCTTCCTAGTCAATAACGAAAGAACAACGTGGATGTAGAGGCCAAATTGGCTTTAACTGAACCACGATAAACTCCTGGTGTTACTTTTCCCTCTCCTCTTCTCCAATCTTCTTTACTATTTTTCTCCATATTTAGCTTGCAGTCAGGAGTAATGTAGAACTACAACTAGTTAATCAGATTTTGGTGTCAACATTTTGGTGCTAGAAGGAGGGTCCCCGCTGCATATTCTCCTTTTTTAGTCTCTGATAACTCATTTCAGGCAAAATGGCAAGAGGAAAGGCTACCAGGGATACAGGGGTTCCCGTTGGCCAATCCGAAAGTCAGATGTAGCAGCGAAATGTAGCTATCCCCACGGCAGGCATTAACACCGACGTGACTCCCCTCGTCCACTATCAACCAATAGCCCATGAAATCGGTGACATGCAAACTTGGCAACAACACCAGGAAGCACTTGACAGCTATCAAGAGGCACTAGAAAACACCATGAAGGAACTGGCAGACATGGTTCGAGTGCTATCTCAAGCGCATGCCCAAAGCGCGTTGAGGCAGGGTAGAGTGACCCCACCCCAAAATGAACATCATCAACCAGGATCCCAACATGATCACCAGGCCAGTGTTGAGTGCCATCGGATCGATTTGCTCCACTCCTCCAACTCACAATTGGGGTCTGAAGTCCACCGAGTTTAGAAGGACAAGGGAGATGATAACCAAAGAGAGGCCTCGCACCGAAGCAAAAGCTCGCATGGAAATGATAGTGAGAGAGAGACAGACCACAACTCGTCCGATTGCAAAAGTAGTAGGGAGCATAAAACTTTCGATCGACATTCTCGTGATAAGCGAGAAGGAAAGAATCGAAGAGCCTTCAGTCATCGGTCAAAAGCCCGAGAAAAAAGGTTGAAGAACCGCTCCAAAGGATGGAACAACTAGAAAAGAATTTTGTGTCCAAGAAGAATAAAGAGTCCCATCAAGAGAAGACTCTACTTTCTTATCAAATTAAGGCAGAGCCCCTTCCTTGCAAATTCAAGTTTCCAAGTGTTCCCCTTTACAACAGGGGCAGTGATCCATACAATCACCTAAACACCTTCAATGTCTAAATGGATTTGCAAACCTCTGACCCGCTGGTGAAATGTCAAGTCTTCCCGGTAACACTTGGAGAAACACCACTAACATAGTTCAAAAATCTCTCAGCTCGTGGCATAAAAAGCTAGGAAGAATGCCAAGCCAGGTTCCTCAATCAATATGGGGCATTAAAGAGGCAACTCACTCCTTCCTGTCACTTAGCCACAGTCTTCCAATGTAAAGATGAACCGCTTAAAGATTACATTGCCAGGTTCCGACAAAAGGTTAGAAATGTGGATTGCCCATCGGATGAAAGCATCCTCACGATGATTTTTGTAGGACATTGAAAAGATGGAAAGTTGTATGAGAACATATACAAGTCCCCCATCAAGAGCTTGAGCAAGTTTTATGAGTGGACTGCCAAAGAGATCCATTGGGAAGAAACGTTCAGCCTAAAGAAGTTAATTAAGAAAGGAGAAACAAACACTTCCAATGGAAGGAAAAAGAGGGGGTGTGAGAATAACAAAGGAGATCAAAAAGGTAGTTCAGGAGGCCAAATTGTTAAAAAAGCTTGAAACAAACAATTCCTACCTCAGCGTCGCTATGAAACCTATATTGTCTTGTCAAACACCCTGGAGAGGATCTACGTGACAGAAAAGGATAACGAAGACTTCAGCAGGCCTAGGCCTATCAAGATCCCCATCGAAAAGAGGAACTAAAATAAATTCTGTGCCTATCATAGTGAAGTAGGGCACAACATGTCGGATTGCTAGGCGTTGAAAGATGCTATCGAAGACCTCATCAAAAGAGGTCGTCTGAGAGACTATGTGGTGAGATCTTCGGGGTAGCGACCCCTATGCCCCCAACAACCTACGTCACAGCATTAACAAACTTCCAAGAACGAGGAAGGACCCTCCATCAGGACTATCTTCACCATACATAGTGGGCCCCACATTACGGGAATGTCGAACTGATTGCGCGATCGCTATGTATGAGCAGCAAGCCGTGCTCTACTCTCTAGCCATGTTCAAATCGATAGGCTTGCCAAAAAGGCTAAAGTCATCATGAAAGACATTTCGTTCACGGAAGAAGATGCATCGGGAGTCCATTACCCTCACAATGATGCCATCATCATCAGGGCAAAGGTTGGCAATATGGAGGTAAAGAGGATAATGGTGGACACTAGGAGTTCCATCAATGTGATGTATAAAACGTGCTTTGACCAAATGGGCATAGATACAAATCAACTAGACCCATCACTAGAGCCTTTCTATGGATTCACCAAAGATGGAGTACTTCCGAAGGGGCGAATCAAGCTTCTATTCACTATAAGGGATCTCGAATGGCAAGCGATCGTAATGGCAGACTTTTTGATCATAAATTACCCTTCGACTTATAATGTAGTGTTGGGATGGCCTGCCATGAATGATTTTGATATGGTAACGTCAACCATGGCACTTACTATTAAATTCCCTACCCCTATCAGAGTCGGATGTGTGCGGGGTGAGCAATAAGTAGCCCGTCGCTATTACAAGGAGGCAGTCAAACTCGGGGTATAAGGGAAGAAAGTAAACTTAGTATCCAGAGGAAACCCCTATCAAACAAGCAAGAAAGGGATCGCTTATGACCTCAACCCTCAAGAAGTGGATGCCGAATGAGCCACCGGACCAGTAGAGGAACTGGAGACTGTATCGATAAGTGAGACAGATGAGGAGAGATGCTTCAAGGTGGAGAAATACCTATCATTTGACGTGAAAACATAACTAGCAAATTTTCTCAAGGTGAACAGAGACGTTTTTGCCTAGAACCATAAAGATATGGTAGGCATTGATCTGAGTATAATGTCGCACAGGTTGAGTATCGATCACTGGGCTAAGCCAATTTGCCAGAAAAGGAGACCGATGACTGCTGAACGCTATGCCACTCTCAAGGAAGAAGTGGACAAGCTCTTGGCAAACAATTTCATTAGAGAGGCCCGAGTCCAACCCCATCCTTATCAAAAAGAAAAATGGAAAATGGAGAATGTGTATTGATTTCATGGACTTTAACAAGACGTGCCTGAAAGATAGCTTCCCTCTATCAAGAATAGATCAGCTTGTGGATACGATGGCAGGACATGAACTCCTTAGTTTTATGGACGCCTACTTAGGGTATAACCAAATCCCGATGGCCGCACAAGATGAAGAACACACCTCCTTCATCACTGATCATGGATTGTACTACCACAAAGTGATGCCCTTTGGGCTTAAAAATGCAGGGGCGACCTATCAGCGATTGGTGAATAAAATGTTTCAAGAACAGATCAGCAAAATGATGGAGGTATATATGGATGACATGCTCATGAAGTCCAAATAACTCGCTGATCACATCCGCTACCTTGGCAAAATGTTTCAAACCTTGGGAAGGTACCAGATGAAGCTGAATCCGCACAAATGCGCATTCGATGTAGCCTCAGGAAATTTTCTTGGCTTTATTGTCGATAATAGAGGAATTGAAGCAAATTCAAAGAAAATTAGAGCACTTTTTAATATGCGTTCTCCCTCTGGCCTAAAAGACATCTAGAGCTTAAACGGGTAGGTCACTGCACTCAGCCGATTTATTTCAAAAGCGACGGACAAATATGTTCTCTTCTTTGATGTTCTCAAGAGGGCTAAGAGGTTCGAGTGGACCCCAGATTGTGAAGTCGCATTTCAAGAATTTAAAGCCTACCTTAGCCAAACACCTCTCCTCTCTAAACCATGAGAAAGTGAAAGATTAACCGTGTATCTGGAGGTATCTTAGTATGTCTTAAGCACAGTGTTGACGTGAGAAGAGGGAGGAATCCAACTCCCCATATATTACATAAGCAAAAGATTGTTGGAGGTAGAGACAAGGTATTCACCTATTGAAAAACTCACCTACTGCTTAGTTGTCGCTTTAAGAAAATCATGACCCTACTTCCAAGCCCATACCATCAGGGTCTTTATGCAGCACCCGTTAAGATAAGTTCTATAAAAGATCAACACCTCTGGGTGGCTGCTCAAATGGGCAATAAAGCTTGCTCAATTCAATATCGAATACAAGCCTAGGACTGTTATCAAAGGGCAAGTATTGGCTGACTTCATCGCTGAATTCACAGGGCCTATTCAAAAGGAAGTAGAGACCTTTAAAGCTTCATGGTGGGAACTATTCATTGATGATTCATCCAACGACCAAAAATCTAGAGCAGGAGTACTTCTTGTCAGTTCTGAAGGACACAAGATCTTTAATACCTTAAGGTTTGGATTTCAAACCACAAATAATAAAGCTGAATAAGAGGCCCTACTGGCGGGCTTACGATTGGCCAAGGAGGTGCACGCTGAAAGACTGAGGATCTTCAGTGATTCACAGCTTATTGTTTATCAAATAAAAGATGAGTACCAAGCTCGGGAACAAAGAATGATGAAATATCTCTGAAAAGTCCAAGAGTTATTAGACTCCTTTCAACAATTTGAAATCACTCAAGTTCCACGAGCCCAGAATGTACATGCTGTTGCTCTAGCTTGTTTATCCATAAACAATGACCCAGATCTCGAGGAAACAATCCCAATAGAGCTCCTTTCATCCCCAAGTATCGAACCTGAGGACACAGTCATGATGAACACTGGGACATCCAATTCTTGGATGAATCTGATTTTGAACTACCTATAAAATGAGAAATTACAAGAAAATAAATTTGAGGTATGGCACTTGTGGGTTTGAGTAGCCAGATATTGCATCTGCGATAACATGCTCCATAAAAGAGGGTTCTCAACCCTGCTTTTGAGATGCATAGACGGCGAAGACTGCAGTGCTGTCTTAAGAGAGATTCACAACGGACATTACAGGAATCATGCTAAGGACTGTCTTTGGCATAGAAGGCCCTTCAATAAGGATTCTACTGGCTGACCATGAAATAAGATGCAATAGACCTCGTCAGGAGGTGCGATAAGTGCCATAGG
The DNA here is from genome assembly GCA_026873985.1 of Saraca asoca. Classification (NCBI taxonomy): domain Eukaryota; kingdom Viridiplantae; phylum Streptophyta; class Magnoliopsida; order Fabales; family Fabaceae; genus Saraca; species Saraca asoca. The sequence goes on along the minus strand of JANHAO010002934.1, from coordinate 18,111 downwards.
TTTACAAAGGCACCATGAGCTCCCCTGGCCTTTCTAAAACAAATGACGAGTCCAATGTCGTTCGCTATCTGGGGGATAGATTTAATCGGGTCACTTCCTAGAGATTGAGGAAAGTATAAATATGCCATTGTGGTCATGGATTATTTTGCAAAATAGGCTGAGCCAAAGGAACTCACTAAGATCTCATCCTCCAAAGTCAAGAAGTTCGTCTGGAACAACATCATCTATAGGTTTGGGGTCCCCTAACAGATCGTCATTGACAACGGGACCCAGTTCACCAGTGAATAGTTCATCAAGCTCTGCGACAACCTCAAAATTGTCAAAAGCTTCACGGCTGTAGACCATCCACAAGCCAATGGGTAACTAGAAGCCGTCAATAAGATCATCAAAAAGATCTTAAAGACTAAGTTAGAAGCAAAAAAGGGAGCATGGGCGGATGAATTATAGACGGTGCTATGGGCTTATAGAACCACGCCCTGTAGCTCCATAGGAGAAACCCCCTTCTCAATGGTCTATGGATGTGAAGCAATGATCCCCGCAGAACTCGAAGTCGTGACCCAGTGAAGGATTACCTTCGAACCGGGAGACAACGATCGTCTACTTGCCACAAATCTGGACCTCGTGGAGGAACCAAGGGAAAAAGCTAGCCTTAAAATTGCTACTCGTCAAATTTGTATTGCAAGGTATTACAGTCAAAAAGTACGATCCCAAAAATTCAAGCCCAGTGATCTTATTTTATGTCTCATTCTCCCAGGAGCCCAAAAGCCTAGTGAAGGGACCCCTGGAACAAATTGGGAAGGTCCATACCTAATAAAAAGGGTCATGAGTAATAGGGCCTACCACCTAGCAGACTTAAATGGAGAAAAATTTCCCTGTGCTTGGAATGCTGAGCATCTTCGTCGTTGTTACCAATAAGTGCCCCAACTCATAAAAATAGGCCACATCAAAAATGTGTACGTAATTTTAAAAAAAAAATTCTAGCGGAATGAAGTTCAAAAGGGATTTAGTGCAAATTTTCATGCAACAAAGTAGCAATTGATGTAACATATAGGAATCTTATTCTGGTGAAAGAAAAATTAAGATCTCATACATCCAAGCATCATGAACACAAAAAGCGAGCCAACTTTCATAACAAAGATCATTATACAAATTGTTTATGAACTGTCCGCAAGGAAAAGAAAGCTAAAATTACAAAGACGATATCCTAGGAAGATTGAATCTCGGCATCGGGATGAGACTCAGGGATGGGGTCACCATAAGCTTCAGTCGCTAGAGCAGTAGCTTCGTCAGGAGGAATTTCCACCTCAGCACTTTGTTCTTTACCCGAGGAGCCGGCATTAACAGCACTCCTCTTGAAGAATTCCACGGCCTATAAAGCCTACGGGCCGAAGAAAGAGAAATCCAATTCAAGATGTTTCTCCCATAAGGTGAAAAAGAAAGCCTTGCAGGTCCGCTGTCTCGATTCCCTTGTCGCAACTGCCATTCTCAAAGACATCTCTACCTTTGCAATACGAAGCTCCTTTCTCAACACCTCCAGCTCTTTCTCAACAGTCTTGACTCGTTAATCTAAGGATCTTGCCTTTTGCATGGCATCTTCGACAATCTAAAACAACACAATGAGTTTAAAGTGGCAAAGTGAATACGAAAATCAAAAACAATAGTCGATACTTACCATGAAACCATGGCGAGCGGCATGTCCCACCATCCTCCCGAGGGTAAAATCCTTGGCCTCCAACACTCTGACTTTCTGCTTAGGCCCTAAGAGCATGCTATACCATTAACCAAAGTTCAAGCATAGTATTCTGTCTTGGAGCCCGGTTCGGCCAATGGAGGTATAGACTCAACCTCTGGAACATCGTCGCCATGCGAAATTACCTTCCTCTTCCCCTTTTCGACCTTCTGCCTCTTGGAAGGCAGACTAAGGGGAGTAACAGCCTTAACGATAGCTATTGCTTCAAGTCGTAGTGTTGAGGTCGGTTCTTGTAATAGGGCCGCGACATAGGTCAAAGGCTGCTCAATAACAATTAAGTCAAAGTCACTTTCGAGAACCAAAGGCTGATCCATGGCAGCAGGAGACAAGTTATCTCAGGGATTAGGAGGTTTTCCTCTTTATCGCGGGACAGTGGTGTCCTCAAGATAAGCTCCATAATGTTGTCATAGTCATCGAAGTTAGCCGGTCTAAGCTCCGATACTTACCAAATCTCGACCTCTTTTGTAACCATGATATCTAAGGGAGGCGTAAGTTTGTATAAGCAAAGGTGGGAGTCGTTGAACTTAAAATCGGGTTCGAGGTCGCTTGCTGATTGAAAGCTATCCAAAACGTTCAGCTCCCTAGTCTGTAAAGTAGGGTTTTTATCGATCCCGACTATGAGGAAACGAGTAAAGGTTAGGATCAAATCCAAACATCATTAAACATACTCACCCTAAACCAACATACCCGAAGTAAGAACAAAATCAAAGTTTTTGAGGTATTGCAGCGAGGGGCAAGAGACATAAAACCAATGACATTTATAAGGCCCCATGTTGGATTTTCCTCTAGCACCCCCTTTCGGCAAAATATTCTTGTGTGGTGCTCTTCGGGCTAAAAGATAATAAAGGTCGTCTGACGTGCTCGTGCATCTGAGGTCATATAAATAACATAAGGTTTCAGGAGATGGCGGTGGAAGGCAATTACCCTTATAAATCAAAGCAAGGGAAATCAATGAGGTATAAGAGTTTGGAGTCAACTAGAATGGGCTAAGTTTTATTCTATTTAAAAAATCGATGATGAAGGGTGGAACAGGGAATCTATGTCCCACTGTGAGATATGGGATGCCAATGGCAATAAATCCCCAAGGAGGATACGCAACATAATCATCTGCTACTGGGACCATGGCACTGCACCCCCTGGTATCCTGTGGGACTGAAAAGTGAGCTGAACATCATGAAGTCGCATAGTAGATGCATAGAATGTGAATGCCTAGCATACTTAGTGCTCGCTTTCTATAGTGCTCAGACCCTCTAGGCGGTCTTGACCAGTAATAGAAGCTGGGGTATCCCCAGTCCCACTTGAGGTTGCATCACCAACTTGTCGCGTGACCCTATCACTCGGGGGTGATTCGGGCTCTTTGTCCTTATCCCTAATCAGGTGGCGACGATGTATATGACCTGATCCCATCTATAAAGGAAAAGACTAATTAGGCTACTATGAGCGAGCCGTATCAAGAATAAAGATCGACCACCCTCACAGACTGCAGGCCATGCATACCCTAAGCCACCACACTAACTACCCAGACTCCAGCAGATGAAGACAAAATGATTCCTAAACCATGGAGTCCCTAAAATTTGGGCACAATGTCTAGAAACCCTACAATCAGATAACAAGCTGACTACGTCGATTCCAACGAGCAAGAATCCCTATGCAAAACTTATCAGACAGCCCCCTCTTCTCCCTCAATCAACAGATAACTAGACCTCCAACCATCTATGATAAACAAAATCCAAAAGGAAGATGGAAACGTACCATGGTTAACAGAAATAAAAGACCCGGTTGAGTTGCAGCAATAGTCTCTAACAAATGAAAACCCGAGTCATGGCCAAAGAAACCGAAGAATAGCCAGAAGAGATGAATAACATGAAGACCGACGTGATGGTTGGGAAGGAAGACGAATGGAGAAAATTGGAACTGTAAAATGTTTCAAATGACAGAATGGGATGGAGAAAGAAAAAAAAACCCCTTCAATTTATAAAAGGAACGATCTACCTGTCGGATTAAAGCGGTCATCAATTACCCATGATCCAACGACCTAAAGGCTGCAGGCATCAATAAATGATGGGTCAAAAAACATACGCCAAAAGTCGAGAGTAAATAATTGCCAGACGTCATTGGAAAAGCGAAAAGTCATGCGTGTGAAATAAATAAAAGAACCAAACAGTCCATGAAGATCACGTGCCGCGGAGCATCAGAGGCTTGATAAACATCTCGCATCCAAGTAATGCGCTAGCCATGCGTAGAATACTTGCACGAGTCACATCCAAGTAATGTGCTTGCCCTGCACAGAATTCTTGCACGGAATGACCCTACGTCCAAATAATGCATTGATAACGTAGAATTCTTACGTGGGTGGGGGGCTTGATAAACATCTTGCGTCTAAGTAATGTGCTAGCCATGCATAGAATTCTTGCACGAGCCACGTCCAAGTAATGTGCTCGCGCCGCATAGAATTCTTACGTAGAATGACCCTGCGTCCAAGTAATGCGTTAATAATATAGAATTTTTACGCGGGTTGAGGGCTTGATAAATATCTCGCATCCAAGTAATGCGCTAACCATGTGTAGAATTCTTACGCGAGCCACGTCTAAGTAATGTGCTTACCCCGCATAGAATTCTTACGCAGAACGACCCTACGTCCAAGTAATGCATTGGTAACGTAGAATTCTTGCACAAGGTTGGGAGCTTGATGAACATCTCGCATCCAAGTAATGTGCTAGCCATGTGTAGAATTCTTGCGCGAGTCGTGTCCATGTAATGTACTTGCCCCGCACAGAATTCTTGCATGAAGCGACCTTACATCCAAGTAATGTGCTGGCCACATAGAATTCTTGCGCAGGTTGGGGGTAAAACAATAACCCTGCATCCAGGTAATGTGCTAGCCCAGCACAGAGTTCTTGTGCGAGAGAATTCATCACCTCACGATCCAAGTGAAGCACTAAGCCTTGCGCAAAATCCTCACACGACTGACTGGAAATGCCACATATATCCTTGAAATGGAAATTTTATTAATTAAAGCCAATTGACCCCATTTTTTATTAGTTGATTATCCTGTGAAACATTTCTTACAATGACTATCATAATGTAATTTTGCAGGAAGACAAGTTATAGGAGAATGTTAACCTGCTCATGTGGCGGAGCTAAGGATTAAGGATTGAATTAAGTGTGAGGTCTCGACCAACAGCAATTTGCAAGCTTTAATTACTGACTGTAACTCCTAACCCGCAAAGTGAGCTGAGAGTTGGGGGGCTTATGTTATAGGAATTATCCTGAAAAGTAATCTGGACAGTCCAAAGTCCAAAAGGAAACGCAATTAGCTAGACAGAGGCCTACACCAGAGTTTGAATTCGCTGAGTAAGGACCCCAATAATCGGGCATGAGTTAAAGGCATCCCATGTGGTCACAGACAGAAAGATGCGACTCACTGAGGAGGCTTCAAACCCTCGACGAGAAACTATCACCCACGGAGAATAACCCATGCAAAAGTGACAGGGGCCATTCAAAACCGCACGCGTGCTCAACCCTGACCCACTTGCTTGCTACTAACGAACACTAGTACAGAATCTAATCAGCACTTTGAGGTTCATATCCATAGTTAACAGCTCGGACCTCAAGCTTACACATCCGCTCCTTGGAAGTCTGATAATAATTTGTCCAACATTAATTATTCGATTGCAAGCATTAAATGCCCTAAACGGTGGTGGTCATCATTCTGTTGATCATAAAATTATGTTTGTAACCTTCTCCCTTTTTATAAATAGAAAGGAAGGATCACCATGTAGGGGATAGAGAAAAAGGCATGTAGAAACTCTGTTATTATTGAGAGCATATCCTGTTTACCATGGCTGATTGTAACCTTACCCTGTAAAAGGGCACCTTCCTGGTCAATAAGAATAACGTGGACGTAAGGGCCAAATTTGCTTTAGTCGAACCACAATAAACTCCTGGTGTTACTTTTCCCTCTACTTTTCTCTAATCTTCTTTACTATTTTTCTCCATATTAAGCTTGCAGTCAAGGGTAACGCAGAACTACAGCTAGTTGATCGAATTTTGGTATCAACAGGCACATACTTGCTTCAAAAATTCTAGAGAAAAACATATTGGCTAGAATTATATGCAATAGTCAATCATAATGTGAAACATATATGCTATCATATACAAGAATTGCCCAGAAACTATCACAACCCAAAACCCCTAGTCATTATCAGCATAAATATCACTCCTTCATCAGATATTTACTAGCCTTTTACCATTTATATTTATTATCATTATCTTAGGTTTTTCTTAAAAATTTTCTCATCATAATACAAGGGCTACTAGATTATGGCAAACTTAACCAAGCAAGGATACTTATGAAGAAATATATATATATATATATATATATATGTGTGTCATTTAATTTACATTGGTACTATCTAACAAACCATATACTAGTCTTACCAGATTGTACGTATGTTTACAACATTTACATCAAAATAACTACTATCAACCCTACATCCTAGGGCATATTTCCACTTACCAAACTACCAAATGCACTTTTCAAAAATAGGGCATCCAAAAGAAGTTATACTAACTTGTGTCTTACTATATTATTCAAATATAGGTTACTATAACTACGCCCTATGGCCCTACTATTCACAAGTTTTCAAAAAAAGATAGCAAAATAGTTTTCATCTTGATTATTGATCTTTAAGGGTGGAACTATCCAAGGGCCATCATCAACATTACATTTGATAGCTCTAGTGGAATTATCTCAATGTCATGCGGAACTTCACATCCTGCCAGGTTCAGAATGATGGTGTGATGGATGTTTATTTGGTAACTTCCTAAAGGACTCGAGACCATAATGGTGTATGTGTCCATTGTTATTTCCATTAAATTATTATCCATCTTACTTTTTTGAAATGGGATTCATAATATCTTAAGAATTTGAAAAAAAATACTCCATAGAATAATGAGTCTGGGGCTCAATAATAAAATGTACCAGACTTATGAACTCACCACGAAATAAGCATGTAGAAATACAAGCATTCATACCTTATCTATTTGGTTGTTTCTCATATAAACTTTCATGAATAATTATTAATCATAAGAGATTCATATATGAAGGAATTTACATTATATTACCTTTGAAAATTGTGCCAAGTTAGGTTCTCATAGCCACCAACCATCATTTTGACTCACTATGTATTTCGATCACATGATAATATATTATAACAATTCATATGATAACAAGCAATTCAAATAATTCATAATAAGAAATGTAAATCTCCTTGTTACTCTTATCTAGTCTTATCCTACACAAATCCAACCTTATCCTTCCAATCTATCCTTATCCCACTCATTAATTTAGAATGCACAAATCTAGCATCTGGTTCATTATTTCCTATCACACCTTATCAATACCACATGATCACATTTCCATATCATTCATGATGTCAAACACACTATTCCATATTTCACAAATGCCATCACACTTTACATAACCAAGGTATTCACAACAAAGGTACCATAACATTCACATTCATATACATAGGCATACCATACTTTCTCATTTATCAATTATTCTCATAGGATTTCTTTATTGATATACAAAATTCAATTAAGACTAAACTAAGAAAAATCCCATTTAGATTCAAGATATGTGTAAATGAGCCAAGAAATTTCTTAAATTGCGATCAAGATTATGATTAGAATCGTTAAAGAAGTTCAAGTAGAATCATGATCAAAATCGAAGAATTCAAATAAGAAAGACTTGATTCAACTTGAAGGAATTTAGTTAAGTATGCGAGTCTACTCACCAAAATGTGTAAACATTCAAGAATTCTAATTTCAAATGCTATCAAAATAGCTAGTAGAATCAAAAAAACCAAAGTAAGGACAGTCGATTTGAATTGCCCTAAAACTAGTTCAAACCCCGATTGAATCGAAAGAATAAAACTTATGGATTTCTACAATCATGATTGCGAGTTTAATTTAAAAAGCTATGATTTGAATCATACAAGTAGAAATTACAAGTAATAGTAGAAAAATAGGAGAAGATAATTCCAATTCAATCATACACTATAAGGTCTTATCACAAAATATTTTACCAGCTCAAACATATACAAAATCCAACTACTTCAATTATAAACTAATCAATTTATTAATCAATCCCAAAAAACTCATTTTCATCAATTATCATCTTTTATTTAGTAGATCACAAGAATAGTAAGAAATATTCACCTTGCTAATCGGAAACATAAAAGTGCAGTTAAAATTACCAAGTCTGCCTATACTCTACAATAACACGAAGAAGAGTCTATTAGCTTTCAAAATTTTCCATGGATTTCTCTCTTCAATTAAACTTATATATTTAGATTATGGTTCAACTTAATAAAAACCAACTATATCAAACAGATTTAAGCTCTAAAACGCCAAAAAACCAAGTTGATCATGAGTTGAATAGTGACATGAATAGTAACAAAAATTTTCAAAAATTCTTTGTGGAGTTTCACCCAATGAATCAACATGATTTTGATATCAAAATAAAGAGGAAGAAGAAAATATTCAACAGTAAAAATTTAAAAAAAATAATAAGAAGAGTTAATGAGCTTACTTGTAAATAGAGGAGTAAGGGAAGAGAGAGAATGGTGGCTTGACAAAAAAAGAGATAAAGTCTGCATGACTTCTTTAGGCTAAAGCCAAGGAAAAGAAGAGGAGAAGCTATCTTAATGGAGGGCACAATGGGAAAATTGGTCAATTTCTCAATAACTATAGGTTGACCATTTTTTCATTTTAGTAATTTTTCTATTTCTTCTATTTTGAACTCAAATTTAACATACTTGTCAATCACTAATGATCACAAAATTTTAATATAAATTAATTAAATTATATACCTTTATAACAACTCTAATTTTGTATTCATCCAATATCTGTAACCCTAGTTTCTATATTTCAAAGTTTTACTGAAATTAATTCTCAAAAATATAAATTTTTATCCTTTGAACATTTATAATAATAACTTGATCTCCAAAATATTTCTAAAATTTTATATAGTCTATTTCTACTATATATGGGTCTCTTATAACTTTAGATCCATAATTTTGAATTCTTCAAAAAATTTATCTTCCCTATTTTATTGCCAAAATTGATTTTAAAAAATTCAAGGTATTCTTTTTTCTTATGACTCCATTGGGGTTAAAATTGATGTTTTAATGGGAAAAAATAAGATATGACTAGAGATGTACATGGGTCAAGTCATTGGGCCATCAAGTTAGACTTTTTATGCATAATTATATGAAATGTATGGTCCTAGCCCAAGCCTCACTTGATTATTTTTAAAAATTTTGGCTCGATCCAACCCAATTAAATATATATAAGACTTAGAGTCCTAAACTAAAAGTTTGATTATGTTTATTTTTATTTTTAATAAAAATTAAAATTTTTATATAAAAAATACACATTTAAATTGGTAATAGGACATTTGAGGATATAAAATTTTTAATTATACCAAATTAAGTATTTTTTAAAAAAATAATTAGATATTACTATTTTTATTAATATATATTTATATTAATGAAAATTTAATATATATAATCGAATCAAACTAAATCGACCCAATTTATTGTAACGTGACTTGAATCTGACTCAAATATTAATCAAATATAAAAAAAAGTTGAATTAATATTCAAACCTTAAAAAAATTCAAATTATAATTTTTAGGATCAAAACTGTTGAAATGAACAAGTTGTATAACCATATACCTCTCTAAATATGACCAACAATGGAGTTTTGTAGTTATGTTGCGGCTTGCCCAAGAACACTAGAAAAAAAAAATTGCCTTTAGCAGTGGTTTTGCAGCCTGCCCAAGAACCCTACAAAAAAATTTACCTTTAGTGACAATTTTAACTGTCGTTAATACCCTTTGCGACGATTTTCAGAACCACTATATGTTCATGAGTCAAGAAGCATTAACGATGATTATTTCGTCATTTACAGGCGATTTTTGTAACCATTGGAGCTGTTATACATAGCGACAATTTGTTCTACAATTAGTGGCAGTTTTTGAAAACCACCGGAAAAGTTTACATAGTGGCAGTTTCCCTTGAATGTAGTGGCGATTTTTCAAAAATTTAAAAAAATTTGCTATTGGTAATAGTTTTTTGAATTTTTTTTTTGGAAAAATATTTTTGGTGGTGGTTATATCTATATTTAGTGGTGGTTTTACATAAAAAAATTTTAAAAAAAATTGTTTTTGGTGGTGATTGCCTCTACATTTAGCGGTGATTTTTTGAAATTTTTATAAAAAAATTATTTTTAGTGACAGTTTATGCTGCATTTAGTGGCAATTTTAGAAATTATTTTTAAAAAAATTACGATGATTTTTGTGCATTTAACGACTATTTTTTAAAAAAAAATAAAAGAATCACTACTAAATGTAATGTTTCAAAAAAAATTTCCTATTCTAATTTTTCCTGTATCTATTAACCTGTTATAAGAAAAATAAAATTGAATACAAATTTTGTATTAATAATAAAAATTTAAACATCTGTTTGTCAAAAAATTCAACAAATCTATACATAGTTTAACAACTAAAAGGTGGAAATCACGGTGGCACGTCATGACTAGCGGAGAGCCTTGCATCTATGACATGTTCACTTCCTGCATCAGGTAGCTATAAAATAAAATTAAATCAAATTATTATACTAACCTTGAAAATCATTCATATATAACCAATGCATGAAAAAATCAAGAAAGTCCTGTCAATGCATCTTGGACGAGTATCATGATCAATGATTTTAGCCATAAAAAGGTTCTAATCCTTTACAAAGAATTTTCTTCCACAAATACAATTAAGGAATCAGAGGCCAATTTTACAGAAAATCTCCTTATATAATTTTCTATATATTAAAAATTACATATAAATTAAAGATATGAAACTAAAGACTGAAGGAGAATGTGCCTCACAGCTCGGCATTTGTTTATAAATCACATGGCTAAAATCTTCTATTTAGCCATTTCTGGGTTGCTTCCATGAAAATAAAGCCAAATGGTTCCTAATCCTTAATTTAAAACTACAATAGACCAACAAGAAACTTTCCATTTTCCTATATGTTCACTAATGAAAACAAAACATTGAATTTGAACAAAACTTGTTGGCCTCTAAAAGAAAAGTCAATTGAAAAGCAATGAAGGAACAGAAAGATCATTTCATATGGATCACAAATTTAAAGTTGATTACTAGTTAATATCCACTAAAAATGAATGAGAAGCTTATAATTCCAGATAAGAAAAAGTGACACTACACCATAATACCATTTATGTCTCCAAAAAATGGCAACATTCCTACCACACACCCACATATTATCTATTTCCAATTTCTAACACATCTAAATTACTAATAACTTCAGAAACAATAGTAAATAATCATAACCATTTGGAAACAGCAACAAACAACAGCAAATAATAGCATATCTCCAAAAAAAGCACATTTGGCTAGAAGATAGAAAATCAATGTAGAAAATTATTCAACTAACAAGGTAAAAAAATTAACACAAAAATTCCAATCCATGAACAAGTAGAGAGAAGAGAAAAGAAATTTATCAATAGAGGATGGGCTATCAAATTGGCAATTTCTTCAAGCACTGTCCTAAACATTTTTTGAAACACTAATGCCAATGCTCCCTCCATAGCTAATCACCTTTCACGTTCAGAAGTCAACTCTACCTTTAAACTTTGGAATCTTGCTTGCACCTCCTCATTAGAAGTAGGGCTATCAAATGTCATATCACTGAACTACCAAGAAGCTTTGCAAAACACATTTGAAGGGGATGGCTCAAAGCCCAAACCTTGAACCTATCCAGAGTGCTCTTTCCTAAATACCTTTGGCATGGCATCATCTTGTGACATGGCCTAAGATTGCAATGAAGGGTCTTGGGATAAAATCTCCTCAATTTGCTCCTACAAAAGTAGAATATCCACTTCACCAACATGTTTATGAATGTGTACTTCTATAATATAAAACATGAAGCAATGACTAACCCTTTTGCCTTTGGCTACTTCATTAACATAAGTGCCATCTGGTATCTTATGAACATGAAACTATAGATCTATTCTTCCCACCAGATGAACTAGCTTTTTAGCTTATATAAGAATATATATATCAATTTAGATGGTGTATCTCAACTTATATAATGTATCATTACTTAAATAAGAAGGTATGGAAGAAAACTAATTCAGCCTTTTTCCTAGCAAAGCTTTTGGAGCCAGCTATGTGTGGAACAAATTGCTTCTGGTGATTTAACGCATTTTTCCTACACATAGCCTACAATAAGAAGGAATCATTATTATCGACATTCGTATATATATTTTGATTAAATAGTGTACTTACATTAGACATTACCTTATACTTTTCTCATTGTTCTTGTTAACAAACGTCTTCCATTGATTCTAAAGAACCCCATCTGGGACCTTTTCATACATTTCCTCCAAAGTCAAGAAGGAATCATTGAACTCATGCTATATCCTATCCTTAAAGTCCCTCTACTTTCTACCTAGGTTCTTAAGTGTCTAACTCCTTGCAACAGGTTCTGGCACATTAAAGTGAAACTTTGACTTCAAAGAATAAATATAACAACTTTTGTTAATTTATATAATGAGTATAATGTCAAATACAAATAAAATGCACAATTTTTTTACTACCTAGATTTATTTATCGAATTTTTCATCCTTCCAAGCCTTGGGCATAGTCCTCTAATTAGCATAAGTGATTAGGAGGTTCATAAGCTCAGAAGCCAACTGTCCTAGAATTTGCCCATACATATCGGTAACATCTTTCATTGGCGTACCATAATCATTAAAGGGAATGACTATCTTCTAGTTCGATAATTCCCACACATCAGCAATCTTCACATCCACCATCTTCTAACATCTATTAGGATCTATTTTGTAAATGAATATTTAATTAGTATAATTAGATACAGTAAATACTATCCATCAACGACACACTTATCTATGACCATGACTCTCCAATGGCATTTGAGTGGTGGATGATTTACCAATGATTGTTGGGCTCCTTCATTATCAACTACCCTTTGTTGAGATGGTGAAAGGTCTGATGCCACATGGTGGGATGGTGAAGAATTCATTGATGCCCTAGGTTGGGTTGGTGGAAAAGGTGAGTACTATGAAGCTGTAAAGGATCGGAATGAGCATGTGGTGAAGATTATGGTGGATCATGTGATGTGGGGCATGATTTGCTGGGAGTTCTACTCCTCTTTCTTTGTGGCATAGCTGTAAAAAATTTTAATGACAAAAGTTAGAAACTTCAAAAAGACAAGTAAACATATAATTCTGACAAGTAGTAAAATTGAAATTAAATACAACTAATGATTATCATTTAATATTGAAACAAATGAATAGAATAAACAAATGCAGTGCCTATCATTATGCATATATTATTCTAGCTATTTTGTTCTTCATTTTCCATATTGTCCCTAGCATCTGGCATAACCATGGCCTCATCATCTATAGCCTCTCTTGTAAAGGTTATGGTATCAACGTCATTCAGGAAGAACATCTGAAAGTCTTGTGCTATAAGTGGCTTAGTCTCATAAATTATTTCTTCCACTTCCTCACCCATATTATACAAATCCTTTAGTTTTAAGTGGATAACAACACTCCAATCTTGATCCACTTTATCATTCATATAATATACTATCTATACTTGTGAAGCTAATATATATAGATCATGCTCTTTACGCTTACCAGTATGGATCAGATGAAAGAAGTTAATAGAAATAAATTGAAATGGATCTTTTCTTATACCCCTATTGGTATTGACCCATTTACATTTGAATAAAATAACAATGAACTGGCCATGGTAGTTTAACTCAATGATGTCAACCAGTTTTCTATAGTACCCTAACTCAGCAATTGTAAAAATTCCACTATTCTAAGTTTTTAACCATTCTTCATGCTCTACTATGTGAAAATTGAAGCCATTAATGTTATACTCTTGGCTTACCGAAAAGGTCCTCAAGCCAAAAACTTTAAATCATCAAACACCTCTGCACAACTATCGATGTTCATGATCTACAAAGATTCCATATTGAAACATATTACTTACATAGGTTAATTTTGAGAAATTATAGATAGATGAAGAGAATCAAACTTATGCGGCAAGCAAACCATTCAACGACTTCCTCATTAATAGTTTTTGTTATATCTACCTCTAATCGAGTTTAACTCCTGAGTCATCTCTTTGTTTGAGTCCTCAATTCCTCAATAAATAGGTTAGCCATTGGGGAATTGAACAACGCATACCTATATACTTGTGCTAACTCTAATTGTGTTAGCATAAAAGTTGAGGCCTATCCAACCAATCGACCTATCCTTGAAATATGGATGACTTTTGATAGAAGTCACCATAATTAGAAAAGTAATCAACTCATCCAACTCGATTGAATCTTGTCTTGATTCCATCTAAATACCTTGAACAAAAAGTAAGACATTCCTTAACTAAGTAACTTTCAGCTATGGAGCCTTCCAGTTGAGTCACATAAGACTTTAAATGCCCTAAGTACCTATTGAGTGTAAAGTAAAATATACAAATATGATTAGCTAAGGATTCCATCACTAGTGATGTGATTGTTTTTGAAAACAAATCAAGTGTACGCACCTCTCAATGGGATACATCCATCAATAATGCACGGGTCCTCCACATTTTACATCCTTGATAAGATGAATAGTTAAGTGAACCATTACAATAAAGAAGGATAGATAAAATAACATTTTCATATGGCAAAGTGTGAGTACAATTCTTTCTTGAAGCTTGTCAAGCTCAATTGGATTCAAAGATGTACCACATAGATTTCTAAAGAATGAACACAATTCAACTAAAACGGCATTTACGTTCTTCGGTAACAAATTACGCAATGCCAATGGTAATAATTGCTCCATGAGAATATATGAATCATGACTTTTCAATTTAGAGAACTTGCAGTGCCTTAAATCAATACATCTTGAAATGTTACTCGAATGTCTATTAGGTACTTTTACATTCTTCAGTCTATGAAGAAATACATCCTTTTGGGCATTTGTCATTGCAAAAAGTGCCGGAGGGTACTTCCCATTCTTATCAGTCCATAAATCTCGCCTTACATTCATTGCTTGTAGGTCTTTATGAACATTGAGATGGTCCTTCATCTTCCCTTGTTTATTGAGCAAAGTATAAATCACATCATCACACACATTTTTTTCAATATGCATAAAATCAAGATTGTGATGTAACAAATTAAACTCCCAATATGGAAGTTGAAAAAATATACTCTTCTTCTTCCTTGGTTGTGTTTCACTTTCATCCGCTAATGTACTTTGAGATCTTTGTCCTACTTCTTTCATCTCGAGCACCTTCCTAAATACAACATCAATATTTTCTAACTGTTCCAAAATTTTAGAACCAGACAATATTTTTGATGGCTCTCTCAACTCTGAGTTTCCATTAAATTGAGACTTGTTAGATCTAAACCTGTGAAATGCATCTAGAAAGCAATGATGACACATGAAGCACTACTTCTTACTATATGGAAGACATTGAGGCTCAAAGTCAAAGTTACAAACTAGGCAAGTCAGGCCAATGTGAGTGTTCTACCCACATAAGTTTCTAAGTCTAGGAAAGTCACTAATTGTCCACATTAGAGCTGCACGTATTTTGAACATTTTATTTGTTGATGTATCATATGTTTCCACACCATCATTTCATATCTCTTGCAATTCTTAGATAAGAGGTTAGAGGTAAACATCTATATCATTCCTAAGCATTCGCTTTCCCGAAATAATCATTAAGAGAATGAAAGAGGCCTACTTCATACACATCCAAGGAGGTAAGTTGTAGGGATTAAAATAACTAGTCATATGTTATAACTGGTGCTTAAATTCCTAAAAGGTTTGAAGCCATCACTAGCAAGGCCAAGTCACACATTCCGTAGATCTGAAGAAAATTATGGGTTTGATGAATCAAACCTTTTTCATGCTTCAGAATCCCTCAAATGCCTCGTTAAACTGTCATTATTACTCCCCATAGCATGCCACTTCATGTGCTCTACAATTTTAGATGACATGAATAATCTTTGTAAATATGGCTCAAGTGGAAAGTAGCATAACAAATTTGCAGGAGTTTTCTTCCCCTTTTTTCTACTCTTAGATGCAACCCTTCCATTATTGTTATCCTTTGGTTTCCATCTAGAGGTATGAAATCTCTTGCACTCTTGTTTATCTGCATCCTCTCCCTAATAAAGCATTCAATCATTTGGACATGTATGTATCTTTGGGTAGTTCAGTTCGAGCTTGTTAATGATTTTCTAAGCCTCATAAAATGATTCAGGGATCTTTACATAAGCAAATGCATTATGCAACAACTCTAATATCATGGACATTGCTTTATTGGGAACCCCACACAAGCACTTGATGTGATAGAGCATCACTCTAAAAGAGAGTTTTGAATACTTAGAGCACCCTTCATATAATTCCTAATTTCCATCTCTAACAACTTATGAAATTCCTTAGTTTGTTCACTCTGACCAGCATTTAGATTGAACTGCTCATCTTCAGCAATTGATTCTAGTGGTGCTTCAGGTTCATGTAAGTTGTGTCTAGAGATCCCAAATGCATCATTTATCATCCGTTGAATTGAATTCTCATGGGACTTTGACGTAGATGGTTCATTACCATGATGCTTACTAGTTGAAGTGTCTACAACACTTAATTCCCCATGCCAAATCCACTTTGTGTATCCAGTTGAAAATTATTTCAATATTAAGTGTTCATATACCTCATTTCTGGTCAACCATTGCCTAAATCTACAATCAAGACATGGACATTTTATTTTCCCTTCGACAAATTGATTTAAAAGTGTGAAATCCAAAAAAGCCTCTAAACTCTTCGTATATTCAATCATGTTTCTAAGCAAAGTAATCCAAAATTGTCCATTATGATAACTAGTATACTACCTTCCCAAGAATGAAAATTATAGAAGGTTTACATATTTTTTGTTTTGGCATCATAAACAAGCAACCTTATAATATAGTAAACATAAATAACTTTCTTTTAAAGAGATTAAAAAGGAAAGGGCAACAAGTAATGAAAACAACAAAGGACATGGGTCAAACCTATGTAATTTCAATTCACGACAGATTTTGTTTCCCAACTCTCAAACTTACAAACCAAGAAGCAACTTATGATGTGTCCTTGTAAATCAAACCAAAAGGTAGAAAGAAAAAAAGTTGGACGAGAGTTTGTGTAAAAGATAACTAAACAAGCTATGCAAACTCTTAATGAACAAGGCTAGGTGATTAAAATAAGAATTATTAAGTAAATAAATAATTATTAAATAATTAAAATAAGAATTAAACAATGCATATATAATTATATGAATTTTAACTCAATTATGCATTAATTAATAAATGATTTTAAGTAATTTACATAATTAATAAACAATTATTAACTGATTAAAATAATATATAATTATTAACTGAATAAAATAAATAAATAAATAATTATTAAGTAATTAAAATAAGAATTAAATAATTCATACATAATTATTTAAATTTTAAATTCATTACTCATTAATGAATAAATAATTTTTAAGTAATTTACATTATTAATAATTAATTATTAAGTGATTAAAATAATAAATAATTATTAACTGACTAAAATAAATAAATAAATAATTATTAAGTAATTAAAATAATTATCAACCAAATAAATACAAATTTCTGTGACAATGAGAGATTCTGTATTAGAGTATCCTCTATCATTTATTCAAATCTCTCTCACTGAATTCAGCCAATCAAGTTGCTCACTTGTTTCTGTTTATCCATATAAATGCCAATTGCAGAAACATATTACTTACATAGATAAAAAAAAAATATATGCATAAAATGATGCTCTTAATTGTTTACTGATTAGTTACTTCCTATATTGAAGCTTGTGTGATACTGCTGGCCTTTAGTTTTTTAATATCAGCGTCAAGTGATTTGTATTGTATTTGACAGCATTTAACAGAGACTTACTTTTGAGTACCGTGATTCATGAAAATTGTTTTCCTCATTCACCATAATTCTTTGAACATGAAGACTTCATGGGCAAACTTGGTCATTGATTGGTAATTATAAAAGCAATAATAGCTTTTAGACAAGCTTGGTATCATTCTCTATTTCTCTTGGATGTAGAGACGATAAAAATTACCAGTTTGATATTACAAACTAGACAATTTTATTAATTCCCTCTCCATATACTTCACCTGACATCTACTTGAGTTGCAATAAAGGTGGGTATTAAAAATCATATATAATTATTAAGTTTTTCAAACCTCTTTCTAT
>JANHAO010002933.1:0-27830 GCA_026873985.1 Saraca asoca | reverse complement strand
AACAGAATATATGTGTTGCTTATGGATTAGAATTTGGCAACACTTAAAAAAGTGTTGTCTATTATATTTGTGACAACGGTTTTAAAAAAGTGTTGTCTAAAATTAGAAACAAAGGTAATAGTTAAAAAAGCTATTGCTTATTCTAATATTAGGCAACGGTTTTTAAATGTTGTCAGATTTAGTGTTGCCTAAAGGCAAAAATATTGTAGTTTGTCTATTTCTTTAATATTTTGTATGCCTCTTACTATATTTTGATTACTTTCATAACATTACAATAATTTCCATGGAATCAATAATAAATGATTTGAAAAGAAGCAAAAATAATAATAATAATAATAATAATAATAATAATAATAATAATAATAATAATAATAGCATTACTAAACAAAGTCTCTGCTATTTATAAGTAATTTCCTTTGTCAACTTTGGTATGTCCTCCTTAGGAATACAAAAGTTATTCAAACATTTTTTTTTCTCTTTTGTTGTTTTATGTCATATTATAGGCACAAAATTTGTATATATAGTGAAATATAATTTTCTAATTTAATTATATTTTTAGTCCCTTAAAATACAAATTGATCAAATTTAATTCTCTTAAAAATAAAATTTTATTTTAAATTCCTTAAAATTAAAATCAAATTAATTTTAATTTAAAATTTAACTTCCGACCAAATGGAAGTGGAAATGAATGATAACATTTGACTTAATTATATTTTTAATCTTTTTAAAATATAAATCGATTATATTTATTTTTTTAAAATCAAAATTTTATTTTTATTTCCTAAAAGTGAATAATAATAATTTATTTATTATCTCATAAAATATTTATTTAATTATAAAAAAAATTTAACAAAAGAGAGTAATTATTTTAATAATAAAAAGTAAAGTCCTAATAAAAATAAAAATTTAAATTAAAAATATATATTAGATATAAAAATATTGATTGGGAGTTGATTTTTAAAGATTAATTAAGATTTGATTTTTTGATTTTTTTTATCAAGTTTCAAAACTTAGATATTAAAAAATAATAATAAATACATAATAAAATTTCAATAAGAAATTAAAATTCATATCAGAAACTTAGAACATATATAATAACAGAAACTTAATTTTAAAAAATTAATCAAAATTTTTTCCAACCTCTATATTTTTTCATAGAAAAAATTCTGATTAATCTTTTAAAATTAAATTTCTATTATTATATTTATTATAAATTTGTTATATAAATTTAGATTTCTTATTGAGATTTTAACTGTTTATTTATCTATGAATTTTTTAAATTTAATAGATAGAAATTAAAAAAATTAAATTTTAATTAATATTTAAAAATCAAGTTTTCATCATTGTCTTTATATCTAATATATATTTTGAATTTAAATTTTTATTTTTTATTTACTTTTTATTGTTAAAATATTTATTCTCTCTTGTTAAATTATATTTTCTTATAATTAAATAAATATTTCATGAGATATTAAATATATTATTATTATTTAATTTTAGGATGAAAGTAGAATTTTGATTTTAAAGGGATTAAATGTGATTGATTTATATTTGAAGGGGGAAAATATAATTAAATTAAATGTCACCATTTACTTTCATTTTCTATTTTCATTTGGATAAAAGTTAGATTTTAGACTAAAATTAATTTGATTTTAATTTTAAAGGATTAAAGTAAAATTTAATTTTTTAAAGAAGATCAAATGTGATTGATTTAAATTTTAGGTGATAAAAATATAATTAAATCTTTTTTATTTTAACTAGAACCACACAAATTTTTATATTTCTTCTATATGATAAAACAATAATAAAAAAAGAAAAGGTGAGTTTTCAAATCCATTTTTTCATGGGATAATCTTTTGAAAAAAAATTTATATTTATTTTACAAGAACATGTCTCCATAGAGGTGAAGGGAGCATCAACCCTAAATATTTTCTCACTTTCAACCACCAGAAGGAGATTAAACACAAAATTAAAGATAATTAAAGAGTAAAGAAAAAGGCGGCAAAATTTTGCCAACGGAATACCGATGGAAAGAAATGGTGGGGACAAGACCAAACAACTCCGATCTTTCCTCTCGTATCTTTATGGTCAGCTCCGCTCATCACCACAAAACAAAATTTTCTCTCTTCTAAATTTTTAATTCATTCAGCTTTTCTGAAGCTTACTTCCCTTTGAATAAACGACATCTCTCTTAGAAAAAGCTAGATTTTTACGGACAAATCTTCTTACTATGAAAAAAATACAAAGCAACCAATCAAACGGATTCTATCTCTCTGTTTTTCTCTCCGGATTGAAGCTCTTAGATCAGCTGAAATAACCCTCAAAAGCATTTGTTTTCTTCAAATAAGCATTAGACAGAAAAAAGAAAAAGAGGGCATTTTTTGTAATAGCATCCTTCAATGGATTCTGGTTTTTGGACCTCACGCCTTGCCGCAGCCAAACGTCAGTCTCTGTATCAACATCACCACTCAGGTTCTCATTGAGTTCGTATGGTTTAAATTTGATTTTTAATTATTTTGTTGAAGTTTTATCTGGGTTGGTGTAAAAATCCTTTTTTTTTTTTCATTTTTTCTGGGGTGTTAGATCGGTTGGGAATCGATGATTTCGACTTGGAAGACGAGGCCCGCCCCGATTACCCATACCTGCATTCTTACGAAGATTTTGACATCGCATCTCCGGGAAGTCATCTGAAAGACGAACACTCGTATGAATCGAAAGTCATGGTTCGTGTTGCTTCTTTTCCCTTCTTCCGAAGCTGATAAAGGAAATTATTTTAGGTTCCTATTTTATCGACAAAAATCAGTTCATATGTTGTAATCTTAGATTTATGTTGGATATTGTCTGTCATCATATGATTTTATTGGTAGAATTTTTTTGGAACTTTTAAATCCATCATTGTTCTGGATCCCTTTTTTTCTTCTCGCTTAGGAAAGAGTTCATATTTGGGGGATTTTAAACATGGTGACAAATTTGTCGTTTTCCATTTCGGTTCAGTGATTGATAAAAGAGGGCAAAAAGGATCCTTTGCGCAGAGGGGACCCTTCTAATTCTTTCAAAAATGTAGTTATGTCATTATGTATTATGTATTGTAAGCTCAACTTTCCAAGTGCCACTTAACATCCACATACTCTGAGGAGGATGATCATTCAATTTGGAAGGAAAGTTAGATTCCTATTCAGCTATTCTGCAACCTTGTTTGTACAAGAACATTGAGTGATGTAGGGTTTTTTTTTGGAATAAAGGTGGGAGAATTAATTTTGGAGCGTAATTGATCATGGATGAAATCCATTTTTTGTATGAAAACATTGCTTGAAAATTGATTTTACTAGTTTTGAAGGTATATAGAAGAAATATCACTTTTCAAGGTATAAAAACCAAGGTGGAGAAAAGAATTACCGCATTTACCTTGTGATGCTAGCGGGATTTTAAGGGGATAGTTGATTTTGAAGCACACGCAAGAACTTATCTAAACATGCTAAAGGAAGAGTATAACCAACTATGGGTCATAGAATTAATTCTAGACCAATTTGCCATAATTCCAAACGTGCTCATATTTTTGAAGTTGCTAAATGCTAATATTTAGGATATTCTAGACGTCAACTGCCAGGTTTGTAAGATAGTTTGTTTCTGTTGAGCTGAACTTGTGCCTGAAGGATTGTAATTAGCTGGTTTCATACTACTCTTTGAGTTTAAGGAAGAAAATGTGGTCTCTTTTTCCTTTTTTGGCTCCTCTCTCTGTCTCTCTGAAATCTTAACTTTATCTGCAACTCTGTCCCTTTTAATTTAGTAGTTGAACTTCATATGTAGAGGAATCCAAGAGCAGTTAAGACTTGCAAGTAATTGACAAGGACTGTTATTTATCTACTAGTAGCCTTTTACTTGTGGAGAATCTGGTAGCTCTATGTCTCCTGATTGGTGGAAGAAAGTAAAGGAATCAGTTTTGCTTTCATCTATGATGTTCAGATCATTCAGAGCTCAACTAGGTTACATTTTGAGAAGCTTTTAAAATAAACTATCCGAGGGAAAAATAGAAGAAAATGAAGATCAATGAATAGCAGCTGACTTATTTTTTTGCTCTTTATTTAACATCTACCTGCCTAAAGGATTGATTTGATATCTAAGTTTTGTTATAATTGAGTCTCATTGTTCCATTTTTATGTCATGCAGATTTGTCCTGTATGCTCAGTTAAAGTTGCACAGGACATGTTGAGTCATATAAGACAGCAGCATGGCCACTTGTTTAAAATATCCTTTGACATGGAAATATTTTTTTTTTAGTTATGTTTATCAAAATGGTTAGCTTATATTGATGGTGGATTGTAAGTCATGGGAGATTAAACTTTTTTGCTTCATCCCTTAAATAAGGATTACTTACAGAGACGGCGCAGGTTAAGACGACTTGCTATTCCTAACAGTCAAGCATTGTCCCTTCTGGGTCGGGATCTTCGCGAGGCTCACTTACAGGTCCTTCTTGGTGGTGGTGGTGGTGGATATCGATCCAACCATGCTAATGTATCTAATGCTGTGACTGATCCACTCCTATCCTCACTTATTTTGAATTTCCCTGCGCCTGAAACAGAAGAAATTTCAAAATCTGCTGTAGCAGTTGCTGATGATTCTGCACCCTCACATATTTGGAAATCAAGGTGCATTTTCAGGAACTTCATACCTTTTCATTTTGTCACTGACAAAAATAGTTTCTGCTTTTATGATAAAATTCTCAATCGTGTGTTATTTTGGCCATGTTTTGTTTTTCATAAAAGAAAATGTCTAATCAAGATGCATTGAATGGTTCAATTTCTCATATGGTCATTGTTTTGCATTTTTTTTTTATTTTTTGGTAGAATTTCTTTCGCTGCTTCTTACATTACAACATGTACTTATACACAAGTCCAATGTTGGCCATTTGATGGGTCTGGTTCTGCATGTTTTCGGCATCAAAATTTTATTGTTATGCTATAAGATGGTCTGTGAATGTGATAGTTGGTGTTCTGGTAACCTTTTGATGTTTGCTTTCTAGTGAGTGATCTGTTGTTCCTGTCGGCAAGGAACAGCCAATTCATCCCTTTACTATGCAAATGTACTCAATACATTTATTATGCTTCATGTATGCTTCACATGCATTCAAGAATATCCTTGAATCTCAACTTTCTGTTTGCATGCAGTTTTGATCCTTGCTTGAGTACCGAAGAGCGGGATAGAAGAATTAGGCAGGCAGCTGGGAGATCTGGTTTTGTGCAGGATTTGTTTCTTACAACTCTGTTAGGCGAATAACAGAATCTCTGAATCTCTTAATTAAGAATAACCAACCCAAAAGAAAAAAAAAAGGAAAAAAAAGGAATCTCATTGCTGATCTTGATGAAGGGTACCTCCAGTGGGATTAGTGGTTGTTTGACATCTCTCATGTTAGCCTCATTGCCATGTTGAGGCAGCACTTAGCCACTTGCTGACCTCAGTGCTCAACGAAATGAACGCACCTTCTCCACCAAAGATGTATTAAATTCTGTGTAAAAATCTAGTTTTGTAGCTTATGAAATGGAAGACTTTATTATTTATGGATTCCTTTGTTGGCATGCCGTGCCCTAATCAAATTCATGAGCTTGGCAACCAAGTCTTGAATCCTGCATGGACATCAATTTAAGATGCAAGCTAGCTTATATTACAGACAGAAAAGAAACAATTTTTTCTATTTAGGATCATTTTGAAATCTATATATATTAACATAAAAAGGAAAAACTGCCAATTACATTTTTCTTTCACAGCACAACACTCACAATTAGACATATAGGACTGTATGAATAAAAAATTCTGAAGAATTGCAAACGCATAAATTATGTGATAACGTCATAATATTTTGATTGTCGTAGGCTCTACAATTGCATTGCAAACTGAATTTCGTATGTGACAAATGTTATTGTCTATACTTTCTCATAATTTTCAACATTTGCAATATAACCACAATTACATTCCAAGCGTCTGTTGACTCTTATCTACAACATGTAAGGTTAATTTTACCCAGATTATGTAATACTAGTCAACATAACATTCCAAATGGTGACTAATAACATTAACAGACTAAGAAGTGCAATGAACTATATTCCTGCCTTCACGTTAGCAGAAGCCCTCCGACATTATAGCCAACAATGAATACTTAACCTTGATGGAAATTTTGCCACCCTCTATACAGAGTTTTGCTCCAGTGACAACCCAATATCCGGGTGGATCGTCTGGACCCCTAGCCATTTCCTTTGTGTCCACAAATTTTAGCATCTTGGGAGCTCTTGTGGGTACAGGAGCAGCACCAGAGTCAACTTGAAAAATTGCTGGACTTGAACTTGGACTTGTATATTCTTTAGCTGAATCTTTATGTGGTTTCAGTACTCTACTAAGGCTTGTGCTGATTAATATTCCTGAAAAGAATCCGGATTTTCGAGTGAAGTATGGTCCATCCCATTCTGATCTGCGAATCCTTGCGGATGCTACTGTTGAATATCCAAGCCTCAGGAAAAGGACTTTCTTCATTCCCCTAAGCTTAACCTCAAGCCATGCTTTTGTCACAATAGATATGGACTCATCATTAGGGGAACAAATGCATTGTACTGGGGCTGTACATACATGTGAGAGCATTTTCCACTTCACAGGTTCATAGTAGCCTCGGTCAACTGGTTCTTCAATTGGATCATGACCATGATCTCCTGAGATTTGAAGTATACTGGGAAGATTTGAAAGATGCTGGAGATGGATAGCCAGGCGGTCACTTTTTCTGCCTTCCAAGAACAAGCGAATTCCAGTTACAGGCTGACGTCCAGTGTCAACCTGCAAATTGTGAATTTAGAAACCATAGAGCAATAGTGTATTGGTAAAATGAGTGCTGGTCAAGGTTTACTCAACTACTGAAACACACAGGTTCATGACTACAAAAATTCAAGTACAACTTACTTTGGCAAGCGCAGCAAAAGAAATCACACCAAAATTGGTGACATTTTCACAATGATATTTTCAACACATTTTCTAATTAAATAGAGATCTAGTTTCCTTACAAGACAAGAAACCTTAGTTCAGTTGTGAAGTTTTGAGAGGCTTTTCTGGGCAAGTAGTGCTGGATATATTTGGTGACATTGTGTAGTATCCTAATCCTAAATTGTTTAGACAGTTGATCTTTGAAGAAAACCAGCAATATTCGGGGTGAACTTGGTGAGGCTTAAATGGGACGGCTGAAAGTGAACAATAAAATATAAGAGGATACAACGAAAGTGAAGCAGCGTTGATAACGTCATTGCAACATTATACATATTCATCAAAATTTGGATGAAAAGGACACGAACATATAATGTCATCAAGAGTGCAAACAAAACAACATGCAAACATATATTCTACCTTCTCTACCAAGCAACAAGCAAAAATCAGAATTTTCAACCCTGCAAGCATGCACTCCCTTTCCTTTTCTTTACCTTCCTGTTTTGCACCTCTGCTACCAAGTACATTCTTCAACTTCTTACTAAAATCAATTCTTTGTATGGTGTTGGGATTATTTGGGAATAAGAGGGAAGAACTATACAAGGGAGGGCCATTTTTTCCACTGAATTCACTTTTGAAGAAAGCAAGGGAAGGGATTTGTGCTGATATGGGCCCTATTATTTTGTTACCCTCCATGGCTCCATCCCTCAAGGGATTGGGAGAGAATGGCTGCTCTCTTCCTGGAGCCTCACTAATTTACATGTTCAAATCTCCCTTCCCTCTCATTGATAAAACCAAATATGTGAATTGACGTATCACTCCCTTTTCTTTGAATATATACCAAAAGCTAAACAGAATCCCTCAATTCTGACTTCCTCTTCTATTTACTCTTACCAAACCATAAAAAAGAGAAAGGAAACCATGCTAAGCAAGAGTCAAGGCATTTTACGGGCTTGGTGGAGGACGTGGGATTGCTGTCTTAGAAGGGCAGTATATGATCGTAATTTCTTTCTTGGGGGAGGGTTTACAACCTTTTGAATGTCAACTATTACTACAATAACAGATTACCTGCACTGTATTAACATAAAGCTTGGGGCCCATGAAAGAGAACTTTAGTGATGTAGACGTGTTCCTTCTATGCTTCGGACCTAATCCAAGATGCAAATCATACACCGGAGCCCAGTGCCGAGGCAACTGAAATTCTACGAATTGATGAAGTTCATCTGTTGGAGGTTTATCTGCAGTAAAAGTCTGGTTATCATGTATAATGAATTCCCTATTCAGAGCATAAATGCTCACACATACATACACTTTGTTAGAATATCAGTATCTAAAATCATATTTGATTTTTATGTCTATATTAGACGCTGCACCATCGTTATTCCAAAGTGCTCTATAAATCTATACTAAAGTTGGACCTACTAGACCTGGCAAGAATGCTAGAAATTATACAAATTCATATAGAACTCAACTTACAAGGAAGGATTCATCTTAATCTTTTAGGTCAATTAAATGAATATTTAAATAAAATGTTGACTTCGATCACATATATACTCATGCTACGGAAATAATAATATTATGTGTGTTTTTGAGTAGAATGCAAAACCAAAAGCGTGCTTAGTTGGGAAGTGAGATGGTTGAAAATGAGCAGCAAAGATATCATTATTACATGCTTGCTTGGTAAGATAATAAAGACAAAGAATGAAAATGGAGCAGAAATCATTGACATTCTAATCCCTTATTAACATGATCCCTAATAAATGCAATATGGAGAGTATAACCTCAACAGCTCAGCAATCTTATTTTCAATTTTCTCTACCCCGCACCCAAAACCAAACTCAAATTCTTTTCACTGCTCTCAACTTCCACTCATTTCTCTATTTTCCAAATGAATTTCGGACAGGTTATATACATGATGTTCCTGGATCAGTTGGCAATACTAGTTTCAGTGCGTTGTTCTTGTAATGATTAAAAAATAAACTACAGTAACTTCGAGTGATAGCATTATCAACCAAAAAATGTCAATAAATAGCTGCATGGAGACCTAATTACAATGCAAAAACATGTTCACTCACATCGGAGGTACAAATTCACTGCATGCCTTAGAAATCCAGAACCCTGAACAGAATCCAGTAGCGAAGTAATAGGCACAAATGACATTGATATGACATTAGGAGACTCTGGTATGGTCGAAAGCCACTGATTGTAAGGTTGGCGAATACCAATAATACCTCCCTTTCGAACAGAAATGCTTATGATATCCTGTATAAAAGGAAAATAATATAACAAAGTCCATAGGTGTCAGATACAGGATGGTTACGTGGTATGCAGATGAAAATTGACAATTGCGATAAATACTAACATCAAAGGGGTGGATTCTTATGTTTGGTCTAACAGCAGCAGCAAGAGCTAATTGTGCTTCCCAGGGTATAGCCATGTCATCCTGCAAAGATTAACACAATTGAACTGGAAGAGTGAAACATTTTACCTTTTTATATTTCGACAAAATTTTTTAAATTTAACATCAATGAGTCCCATTATTATTTTAACCAGAAAAGGTAAGTAATCATTCAAAATGATCTATTTTCGTTCCCTGATGTAACAACATGAGATTTACTTGTATATGAATCTTTTAAACTGGTTGCAACAGACAAATCTAGCAACTGCTTAAGAAAAGATAATTAACATATTTCTTTCTCTCATCCACCATTTCATTGAAAAAAAAAATTCTAGTAATTTGAGCTTTTATAAATGCATAGTCTTGCAAGTTGCAACCAGCAAGAGCTAAGAAAAAATGGGCAGATATAGACAGCTGTAAATAAACAAAGGAAACTGTTTAATTAGAAACAAGTGTCAGCATTCACAGTGCAAATGAAAACACAAGGGAAGTTTTTGAAAAGTCTGAATGATGTATGGAAACAACTTTCAAAAGATTGAGGTGTGTGACAATTATGAAAAACAAATTTAATAGCACTGTTAAAATATCATTGTTGACTTTTTTAGGGGTTATATCTCGTAGAAAGAGATGAGCATGAGAAATATTCTTGTATTAAAAGCTCTACAACATAGAGAGAGAGAGAGAGAATATTGATTGGAAAACTAAGGTGAAAACCTACACCCTTGTCTCATTTTCTGTTTTTTTCTCCATGTTGATTTTACTCTTACTGTCAAGATCATTGTGATTAACTCATACAAGACTCTGAGTCGTAATCATTCTTCATGTTTATGAGTGTCAATTTTCAAAAAAAAAGGTAATGAAATTGTGAAGCATTCTATTTCAGAGTACACAAAGTCCCAGCAACACAATTAATAATGATGGTGATGCATTCTATTCCCTTACCTTAGGTTCATCTGGTAAGTCAGCAGAATCACCATCGGAACTTCTACTTAAATCATCAGAAAACCTCTCATCAACTAATTGCTTTAGCAATTTCTGTACTTCCATAGGATGAAGAGATGAGTTTCTTGACTGCTTGATATGAACTACATCCTTACCACCCATCTTCAACCCAACAACAATATGGGTACCATATTTCTCAATGAACCTGAAGAATCATGTTTCAATTAGAGCACCATCCGGATCCAAGTCAACATAAATGTAGTATATATTCTCAACAAAGAAAGACAAGATTAATGAAGTGTATTCAAAAAGACAAAATTACAATTTTAAAACTTCAAGCAGGTCAATGAATTGAAAATCTCAGTGGTTTACTCTATATATTGCAGGAGGAGGAAAGGAAAATGTGTAGTAGGATCTAGCTTCTGTAACAATAAATGTCACTATCCCTATACATTATTTAACCTATCCAAATCTTAATATCTAAAACAGAAACCCAGAAGGCATCCAACCATTAAATACACCAGGAATTGTCAAAACAAAGAGGTAAAAGGTCTTCGTTGTACTACTTTTCAATTGTTAGAACATTAATCCATTAATATCATTACAAACTGCAAAAATAAGTTGTATAATGTCCTATAACATTAAAATTATTGTTACTGAATCATTGCATTATAATTCATTGGTCTTCCATAAGCTGCCCTGTTGTTAAAGTCGTCATAATTAATTAGTGAAGTCAAAAATGCATCCATCTTTAAGCTCTTGATTCTTGATGATTTGTACATACTTTTTACCATCAAGACTCCTTAATCTTATTGACAGTGACTTGAAAGACAAGGCTTTGTATATGGGACCTCATCACGTGTCAGGGTACTGGTAATTTGACAAAGCCAGTTCACAGAGGAAAAACAATATGGTCATTATCAAAAATAAGGAAGCTGTCTTATAACTTTTATTTCAATATCCAGAAGTGTAGCAGGCAGAAGATATTAGAACAAACAGATCCCATTGGACTACCTAATAACACCACAAGCAAAGTAAGAATAAGTAGAATAAGAACAATAGCAAAAATGCCAACGACAATAGTAGTTATAGCAAGCAAAACCGAATGAAAGAGGGAAAGAGGAGGCTTGTAACAACAAGAACAATAAGACTCACGCAGCAAGTGCAGAAGGATTCCATGAAGAAGGCACTTCCTTTTTCACCTTTTTAGAAAGGGTTATGTGGGCTCTGTCTAACTCAACACTATATAATGTTATGAACCAGCCGTCAAAAGCAAGGCTTTTGGTGGAAGATGCATCTTGCTTCAAGCAATTTTTCATGTCAAACATGGCATTAAATTGGCCAGATGGAATCTTCCCAGATAAAGATTGTTCTTGATTGAATAGCTCAGACATCTGTAAGGTTACAAATTCAGTGAAATTCAGACAACTCCAATTCTTTCCAATTCAGGCATACATGGAATCATATTTGCACAATAATTTAAATTGTAGCACATTTTTTTTTTCAAAAAAAATCTATATAACTATCTATTAGTTTATAAAATATTTTGTAAAAAAAATTGTACACGTAGTATTATTAATCTTTCCAGACTGCCATGCATCAACTAATTATGTAAATAACTTTAGAAACCATGAGGAAAAGGTTTGAATTAAGAAGGTGGAAATTTCCTTAGGAATAACGTTAATGATACAATATTTTGTCCAAAAGAAAGACCTAGACATGTATCATTGATCTTTAAGACAGTTCATGAAATCAATGGCATAAAACTATTTTTGTCCTTCACAACGGCAATGGAGTTGTGGCACTAACTCTTTATCTTACTGCAGTATTATATTGTTTTTGTTCTTTCATCAGCGAATTGATATTTGCTCTGAGTTTATAATATGACAATTTAGTTGTAAATCTATAGGATTATATATTTTATCCTGTGGGTAGTGATTGGGTTGTGATTTTCTAAATGCATTTTATATTTCTACTTTTGATTTTGTATTACAACAGAAGTTCTAACTAATCATTGTTTCTATGATACAACAGAAATGGCCAGTTTAAGCAACAGATTGGTCAAATATTTCAAAATTTAAGAAAAATAGAAAATAATCTTTAACTCAAAAAGCAGTGTTTTACATGTTAAAATACTTAAATATTAAGAAACATAAAAACATTTTTTTAACTCAAAAACAGTTTTTCTGTCTCCTTTAGCAGTAAATTGAACAAAATAAAAGTTAAAGGGACTGCACATCACATTAAAAAGATTATGTACTTCATCACAACGATAAGTGACTAGATTTGCCACAAATTCTGTTTGGATAAGCTTAATAAATGCTTATTGAAACGTATCTATTCTAATAAATAATTATATTAACCTTTTTGAGCATTTAGATTAGCTTGGCAAATAGCTCATTTATCTTGGATAAACTTATTAAAGCTTATTTTTATAGATTACCAAACGAAGCTTATGAGAAAAAAAAAAAAAAAATCTGTTAAGAAAATCAAAAGGGCTTATGAATGTTTTAAGTGGAAATATCTTTACGAAAAATAGCTTAGAAGCACTTCACTGAGCAAGCATAACAACTTATCTTAGAACGTATTAAACGAGACTTACAAGAAGAAAAGCAAATCATATTTAAAGTGATTCAATTAATGCAGATATTCATTGTCTGTCTCCTGTTAGTCAAAACAATAGCTTTTCTTATATAAATCATCACACATAAAAAAAAAAAAATGAAGAAGAAGAAGAAGCTTTTGTACATAAATTCTCACTCAACGTAGAAATGATAGAATCAGAAGAGTTGAAATGTATTAGATTATGAAAGTCATAGTTAGTAATATGATATAAGTATACCTCAAGTACCATAACAATTCTTTAAAACAAAAAGGCCAATTACCTTATTAAAGGACAGCACGTCGGAGGCCATCCTGGAGCTCTCACCTTGGTAGCACTTGATGGCGGCCGGTACATTCGGAACCACAAAGCCACCGGGAAACACCACCTCCCTCGTCTGATTCGAGTCAAGCTCGATCAATCTGCATCCGTCAGGACCCAACTTGCAAGAAGATAAACGTATATCCTTGCAAAGATCGTAACCCGACCCGATAGCAGACACAGCCGCCGCCGCCGCCGAATGGGCGTCTAAGCCTTTGTTTCTCATACTCATGGTGAGATTGGGTTTTACAACATTGTCTGGAATCTTTTGTTATAGGATTCGATTTCATAAACAACAAGAAGAAAGCCAAGACGATAAAGTCTTGGCTTCATCTGTAGACAAATTATGAGCGGTTTTGCTGCAATTTCTGCGTAAGTTCAAGCTGGTTAAGAGCGAGGAAATTCCCCCCTGCCGACCTAGTATCACGTGGCGTTATCTGATTGGTTCGATTGGCTTGACATCTAGATTATAACTTGCATGGGTAGACTTTTCTCAGTTTTCTGGGACGGAAAATGGTTTTTCAGGTCACTGTCATTTCAATGTCATTTCCGTTTTTTGACCAAGAGCTTCATGTCACATTGTATATAAGGATTGAATGCAACTTGTATCCGAAGGGCCGATCTTAATTTATTTAATTTAAAATATTTGATTTTAATTATTATTTAATTATTGATGAAAAATTTATATTAAATTAAAAAGGATGATTTTATTAAATTTAATATGTTTTTCATAATCTAATTTATATATATGAGGATTAATGATAAGATATTATTTATATATATAAAATAAAAATAAATTTAAGAAAGGAAGAAGATTAATGATTCACAAGAATATAAATATATTTTATAATAGATAAAAGACTTCACTTAATTTTATATTAATTTTTTATAAATAATTAAATAAAAAATTAAAAATATATTAAATTTTAGTTAATTAAAATATTAAAATAATCAGGATTAAATATTTTTAAAAATAATATTAAAATAATATAATTTATATTTTTTATGAGAAATATTTAAAGGCATATTTAACTATATTCGGCTGGTGCTTGGACTCGTTTCTCTAAGTTGGCTAATCTGTTGACATTAGAACATTTGGATTTTTCTCGTGGGTAATTCTGTTAAGGACTATGATTAGCTGCTGCCCAATAAATTTTATGTATTAAAATTTTGCTATATATCTATATTTCCAGAAATTGATCAAAGAATTATATGTATTAATTTTTTTTATTTAAATTCTTATTCTTCTATTTCAACTGTACTTTTTTTATAATAGAAGTGTAAGTCATTTAACACATATATATAACATTTTGTACTTAAATACAAAATATTATAGAGGAGAAAGCCCTCAAGATAATATTAAGTGCAACTGTATCATTTAGGGTGTTAGTTATTTCAAGTGTACTCGACCAAATAATTTGTAATAAATTATGTTATTTCAAATGCACAGTTTAAATTAAACTTAATCCACCTATTTATATTTTAAAATTAATCTTTCCCTAATTATAACATGTATAAAAGTTTTAAAATATTGGGCGAAAGTTGTACATATAACTAACTTTTTCTACCAAGAATATCTCAAACTTTTAGGTCAAAAAGAAAAAAAAAACAAATCTCAATGCACTTTACCTATTGGTAAACATGTGAGCAGCCAAGTGCTAAAACCCTTTTAGAACAAAATAGTGCCAAAACCCTCTCAAAAAATTAAATAGTTCTCATTAAATTTATTTAAAATTTATGTTTTTAATTTAATTTATTTAATTTAAAATTTAAATAAATAATTTAATAATTATTTTATAAAAATTTGAATTCTTTTATAAAATTACTTTTTCTTAGTTGCCAAAGCAGGTTTTTACCCAGAAATGTAACATCATGGCAGTGTCCCATGAGGGCTTAGGTCCTTGCGAACTTCCTTGTCATAGTTGGTACCATATAATTACAAGCCCTATTTACAATAAGATCAAGGGGCATTTAATTTAACTTGTGAAAATAAAAAATGAATATAATCAAATAAGAAGGAGTAAGGATGATAATAATAATTATTTTTTAATCTATTTAATTCAATCACAGAATGGAATCACATTATTTATTATTCTCTTTCTTACTACTTAGTTAGGTGATGATTAATAACTATAGATAATAATCAATGACGATGGATGGTGGTGGATGAAAATTAACAATAATAGGTTATAATAGACAATGGTTAATGGTAATAAGTAATGGAGGCTAGTGGTCAATGACATAAGAACTGATAGATAGTGATCAACAAAGGATAAGTGATGATAGATGATGATTAATGAAGATAGATAATGGTAGACAGTGATTAATAATAATTGCTAAATGTAGATAGTAGTTAATAGTGATAATGGTGGTAAGTGGTGGACAATGATTATAAGTGATGATGGGGGATTGTCAGCAGTTGTAGGTGGTGGTGGGTGATGGCGAACATTAGTTGTGATGCTAGGTGGTGATCATTGGTGGAAGATAGTGGTAGGTGGTGATCAATAATAATAATAGTGTTAAACAGTAATTAATGGCAAAATATGGTGATGGGCGATTATTAGTGGTGGTAGGGATAGTGATAGTTGATAGTGGTCAACGACGAACGGTGGTGGTGGGTAGTAGCCAATGATCATAGTGATGGTAGACAATATCAATGACAAAAAGTAGTGGTTGGAGATGGTTAATAAGAATAGTGGTAGTGGATGGTGACCACTAGTGAAAGGTGATAATATGTGATGGTCAATAATGATAGTAATGTTGAGCAGTGATCATTGACACAAAATAATAATGAATAATAATCAATGATAGTGATAGTAGTTAATGGCTAATTATAGAAAGTGGTGATTAATGATGATAATAATCATGGATGATGATTAACAATAATAGAAGATGGTGGGAATTTTGCAAGGCAAGAGAAGGAAAGAGAAAGATGGGAGTGTTTTTTTATCTTTGATGAACAGCATAATCTGAAACTTTAAGTGAAGAAAGGGTTTTAAATAGAAAAGTTCATTAAAATTAGATAATAGTAATAGATTCTACCATTCGTAAACTAAATACTTAAAGAAAATTAATTTTTTAATTCCATTACCAGTTTCCGAAAATGTTCAACCCCTTAGTTAACTTTAGACTAGTACACACTTATTTGTGGAGTTAGCCTTAACTTTGCTTGGTTGTGGTGGGCACATGCAGATCGGGCCTAGACGTGCAAGCTTAGACCCATATGGACTTTCCCGGCTAGTCTTGCTTCAGAATAAGTAAAACTATAACCTTAGTTCGTATACGAATGGAAAATATTTTTAATCTTGTCCAATAGTAAAATTTTAGTATTACTATTTATTATATTTTGATAAATAAACTATTTTCATATATTAATTGAATGAATTATAAAATTAAAGATGTAATTTTTTTATTTGTCAGAAAAATAATACAGAGTAATAATGAAAATTTTCATACTACATAGGGGTGGTCATAATTTTTAAATCGATACAAACAACTTTAACTGCAAAATATGATTTAAAGTGGTTAAAAATGTTGATTAGTTAGCTAAGATTTCTTTTTTTTTTTTTGGGAAAATTTAGTTTAATGGTTAACAATGATTCATTGTTTTCTAAATCGCTATTAACCAATCCCGATCGATAAAATGTCAAAAACTATTTCAAAAATAAGTTTAAACAATGACATTTGGAAGTTGACAGCAAAAACATTTTCTTTCACCATACATCTTCATTTCATTTGCTCAAATTTTCGTTTCTATTTCTCTTCTAAGCCCTGGCAAAAAGAGTATTGCCTTTGTCTTTACCCTATTCATATCTCTATTCTGATACACTCCTCTCTCCATTGCCTTAATAGCTACCTTTATGCAAAGTCATGGTGATGGCGAAGGAAGTTCCAAGCAAAGCAAGTTCTAGATGGAGAGCGGTGATGAAGAAAAAGCAGAATTCTAATTTTGATGTAATTTGTTTGTTGTGATTGTATTTTTGTAGTTTCTAGGACTGTGACTTACCCATTTTTTATGTCTGAAAAACTCATTTTGTAGTTTCTGTTTGCAAACCCATGGGTATGAAATGGCTCAGAAAAAGTATAGGCAACTCGTGGGTAGCCTATATTAACTGTTCAAAACCATTCCTCTTGGTATTGAACAGTTTAGGCATGGCAAACGGTCAGTTGCGGCTTAGAATATGTGCACAGCAGTTAGGTGTGATGGGTTAAGACTGAGGTAATTAATTGATTTTAATCGATGTTTGATGTAAAATGATAGGACTAGAAATATTTCTCATGGAATATAATAGGGCAAGCTCATTACTTTGGACCCATCAACTTAGACCCATTTTGCATCTCTAATTGTAAATGAATACAATACATAGATGATAAAAGAAATTTTAATTAAATAAAATTATTTCATGCCTATTTTAATATTCAACTATTCATGATTTGTAAATAACCTCTTAAACTTTGGAAATGTATAGATGACCTATGCTGAATTTCTAAATCATGTATTTATCTCCTTCTGTTAATGGAATAAGTCATATGCTTAATTATCATATGTCCAATTAATATTTTGAAATACATGTTCATCCGTGAAATCTACCATTTTTTAATTTCAAAAGCATACATTATGTTATCCAGTTATAACACTATGATGGTTATAGGCTCTACAATTGCAGTGCAATAAAGTACTTGACAACCGACCTAAGGCCCTCAGATAAAAATGAAGCTTGATAAGAATTAGTGCATTACACCAGACCTAGGGTCCTCAGATAAAGATGAAACATAACTGAAAAGAGGAACATGAAGTAATTGACAACTAATCGGAACATTCACGCCCCTCTTAGCCAGACAATCTGCAACTCGATTCTGATCACGGTAAGCATGAGAGAAAGTAACCTCCCATTCCATAACAAGGAGCTTGTAATCTTATGCACTAGATTAACATGACAGAGGGACGGAGCACAACCATACTCGATCAAAGCCAAAGCATTAATGGGAACCATCTCCAGCCACACTCATTTATATCCCATTTCCCAAGCCAACTGTAACTCGAGAAAAGCTCCATAAAGCTCTGCTGATAACACCCTTCCATTACCTGTCTGATGAACAAAGCCATGCAACCATAAGCCAGAGCAATCCTGGATGGCACCACCGCAAGCCGTGTTATAATCTCCATCAATACATGCACTATCAGCATTAATTTTCACCCATCCTGGATTAGGTGCAAGCCATCCGATGGCTGTTAAAATTAATTGCTTTCATAATAGTTTTGTTAAAGTTAATAACTTTCATAATGATTTCAAAATAATATTTAATGTATTTGACTTTCAAAATAAAAGGTTTCATTGCATTGGGTAAAAACATTGTATCTACTACAAGCAAGTGAAAGGCCCATACAATGGATATGCGTTTTATAGATTAATGAAATGGTTTTTTGGTATTAGAAAACTGTGATTAATGACATTCCTACTTAGAAGGTGCAGAGACTTTGGGTTAAGTCTCATTTATAAATACTTCCAAAGGCTTACAGGTGAGGCTGCAAGAAAATTGATTTGGCTGAATGGGACAAGTCAATCACTTGTAAACACTCCACTATTATTCTCTTAGATTACTGGTTATTATTTTAAAAAGATTATCTCATTGAAATTTTGAGAAGAATTTGAAGGTGCTCTTCTAGAAAATATACGCCTAATCATATATCCAAGGTGTTTTACTAGATATCTGAAACACATATCTCATCATAGATTAGGAGGTGGTTCGTTGGATTTCTACTTTTATTTTATTATCATCATATCAAGTTAGTATTTAAATTACTTTATTTCCAGCAATGGCAATGTTTGCTTGAGAACCAGAAGCTAGTCTAGTGGACTGCAAGTTTACAATTGCAAAAATAAAGTTGTTAGTGCTATAAATATCTAAGACTAGGTTTCCAGCATCAAGATCAACATCCTCACAAACAAACTTATTCATTTGATTCCATATCAGATAGTAGGTCATACCAAAGCCAAGTTTCCACTGCGCATCTCTTGCTCTAGACAAGTCTTTCATTATATTAAGCGCAAACCAACTTATTCATTTGAAATTTTTCTGAATCGATTCTCTAATTGATTTAAACACCTTTTACCTTATACTATGAACTGATTTATGCATCGATTCCATCATAAATGTTCTTTATGAATTTCATGGATGAATTGATTCGCAAATCAATTCATTAGTTAATAACCTCTATGAATCGATTCACGAATTGAAAGTTAGTTATTTTTAAATTTTGGTTATTTCAATTATAAATAATCCAAACCTTATTTTAAACTTAATATTTTTACAACAGACATATTGTAGAAAAGAAAGAAAGTTTAGAGCTTCAAGCTGATACATCTCTACCTCACTGGATCTTATTTGATTTCAACAATTCAATCAATCTTTGAGCAAACTCAAAAAGAATTCTGCTTAGATAATTAAGATCTTCATCTCAATTTTACAATATTGTATTTCTTACCTATTCTTGATTCATTTTGAGATTTCTATGTTGATAGGGATCTTGGATACAAAGGAAGAGGTCAATCTTCCCTTTGCATCATTGGTAGGAGGGTCTTAGCTGTGAGGTTAATCATAGTCAGGTGAAGATAAAGAATTTTTGGTATTATAGGTTAGACAAGAGACAGGTGAAATCTTGTTATATAAACTAGTATATAGGAGCCTGATTAAATTCTTATGTTTAGTAATAAAAGTGATAATATAGTTGAGTATTGATTCAGTAGATGTAGACTTGAATTGCAATTTCAATTCAAGTTGAACTACTTTAAAAATTTGTATTTTTATATTCTTTATATTCTTGCATTTACTTTATAACTCGATTTCTCATTTTTGCATTAATTCTGAAATTCTGAATTTTGTTATAATTCTATTTTGTTGAATTCTCGATTGAGAGTTCAATTTAATTGCTTATCACATACTTTGATATAATTCTTGTAAAATTAGAAAGTCTTCTACTGTGCATATTAAAATAAATCAATTAATTAATATTGATAGATTAAGAGTATATATAATTTCTTTATGGAAATAAGGGAAAGATCATAGTTAATTGTAACTCTTTCTTTTTAGACCAACAATTGGTATCAGAGCTAAGGCTCTTGATACTATTTTAATTTAGAGAAAATAATGGATTCTAGCTTCAGTTTTTTGCAAAAATGTCCTCCTATGTATACACCCCCAGATTTAATGGAGAGCACTGCACGTTTTGGAAACAGAAAATTAGGGACTTTATAGAAGCTACAGACATAGATATTTAGGATTTAGTTGAAAAAGGTTATGAATCACCTAAGACATTAATAAATGGAGTATCACAGCCTAAACATTATGGATAGAAGATGAGAGAAAAAAGACACCTACTTGCATCTGAAGTAAAATGGATTATTTCTAATTCTTTATCACCTAATGAGTATGAAAGAATTTCTAATTGTACTACTACCAAAGAGATTTTGGATACCTTAGAAATTGCACATATAGGCACTACACAGGTTAAGGTATCTAAGGTGCATGTTCTAGTATCTCAATATGAAATGTTTAAAATAGAGGAAAGCAAGTCAATAAAGGATTTGATTCAAAGATTCATTGTTATCACTAATCATTTCATGTTGCTTGGTAGAAAGTTTAAAAATGCTGATTTGGTTCACAAGATTTTAAGATTTTTAATTGAAGAGTGGCAACCAAAAGTGATAGCCATCAAGGAATCACTCAAGATGGGGATACCAACAATTCAAGAACTTTTTGGAAAGTTAGAAGAACATGAGTTGGAACTCAAAAGATACAAGAAAAATGGAGATGATAAAACTAAGAAAACATTAGCTTTGAAAGCTGCAAATGCACTTGATTTAGATCAAGATAAGTCTGAAAGTGATAAAGTTATAGATGAAAAAGAAGAAATGGCATTAATTAGTAAAAATTTGTAGAGGATTCTTAAAGAAAAGAGGAACAAGGAGAAAAAGAAAGCTACTATTCCACCACTAAAAAGAAAGCCAAACAAGAGTGAACAAGGAAGTACATCAAACACAACACTAACTTGCTTTGAATGCAAAAAATGTGGACACATTAAGCCAGACTGTCCAGTATACTTGAAAAGATAGCTTGAGATTGAAAGAAGGAAGAGACAACAAATATCAAAAAAGGGAAGATGGAGATGTTGATTCAACAAAAAAAGAAGAAATAGATAAAGAAGCATATCTTTGTCTTATGGCTAGATTTGATGAAAATATTGAGGTATTTCAATATCCATCATTTTCTTGTGGTACATATGTCAGTGATTCAGATAGTGAAATCGATAATGATTCAGATGATGATGCTGATGATTTGTATGTTGAAATGTATGATCAACTACTAAAATCTAAGAAAGAATTAAAGCAAGTCAAAATTGAAAAAGAAAACTTACTAAAGAAATTCAAGCAAATAGAAAAGGAAAATAGTGATCTAAATGCTTTGGTTGAAAAGTTGAATGAAAGAAAAGCTTGTGATCAGTGTGAAAAATATAAATCTAAGATAACTACATTAGAAAAATCATTACAAGGACTTAAAAATAGCAAAGTGAGACTTAATGTATGTTAAAGAGTCAAAAAAAATTTCAAAACAAGACTAGTTTAGGTTATAAACAATCAAGGACTAATAAAAGGAATTATGCCTACATTACATGTTTTTATTGCAATCATAAAGGACACTATATCAAACATTGTCCATATAGAAATGGTATATATACTTTGAAACCAAATGAAAAGTTAGTGTGGTTACCTAAATAATATCTTATTGATTTTTCTAGCAAGCTTGGACCCAAGATCAATTGGGTACCATCAAAGAAAAGATGAATTTTGTTTTGCAGATTTGTGGATTCAATGGTAAAAGGAAAAGTAAGGTAAGGCTGCTAAGTTATCAAACTATTATGTTGATAATAGTTAGGAAATTGGATTGTATGAAGAGTTGAATCATTTTTTAGAAGAAATTTTTAAACTTTTATATTTGAGATTATATTTTACATTGCAATTACTTAGGCATCAAAGATTTTCCTAGGTTTGTTTTGCAAGTATCTAAAGTGAAGAATGAGTTTTAATGGTATTAAATTGAACATTACTAGTAAACATATCACTTGCAAACATTTTTAGGACAAAATTGCACAAAAATTGTCTTCAAGACTCATTGAATTGAATTCTGAATCAATTTGAATTTTTCCAAGATTTTTCTTGAGTGAATTGATTCACAATTAAAATTTTTCACTAAACAATCGATTCAAAAATCAATTTACAAAATTTTTAATCTTTCTAGAACTATCAAATTTTTCTAAAAATCTTTTAATCAACCTAGATGAATCGATTCTACAATTGATTCAATATTGAATAAATTGATTCCAAAATCAATTCTCATAAGAATCCTAATGAACAATTTCAAAACCAAATCAATTCCAGAATTGATTCAATATTCTAAACTTTACATGTGAATCGATTTACAACACATAAAATACACTTTGAATCGATTCATAGCCTGATTTATATAAATATCAAATTGATT
Organism: Saraca asoca; assembly: GCA_026873985.1. Taxonomy (NCBI): domain Eukaryota; kingdom Viridiplantae; phylum Streptophyta; class Magnoliopsida; order Fabales; family Fabaceae; genus Saraca; species Saraca asoca. Next base: position 5,070 of record JANHAO010002933.1, on the reverse strand, counting down.
TTCACTCATTTACCAATTATACTCCTTCAAGCTAGCCAAAACTCTCTCACCCAAATCTCAAATCTTAATCATTTTTTACTCAAATTTCTCTCATAAAATTGTTAGAAACTCCAAATCTAACAATTCTAACTGATCAATTTCTTCAAAATAACTCAAAATCAGCTGATCCTAATTTCAACCCCTAAAACCCTAACTGTAGAAACATGTCAAAATTCATCAAAATTCTAATTATAAAGAAGAAGGATAAGAATATAGGCCATTCCTCTACAAAAGTAGAAAAGGCATCACTTTTTTAGTCACCTAGTGAATATGCTAACTTTCTACAATTATCAAATAGAAAAGTAAAACCTCTTAAATGTTTTATTGACATATTACTAGAAATAACACACCTACCTGCTTTATTAGCAAAATACAAATTAGAAATTTTTTTGACATACATAGTAATTGCCTACACTAGGTTAGTTAAAATGTTCTATGCAAAATTTAGCGCCTAGTGATGATAAGTTGTCATGTTATGTTGTGCAAAAACATATTGTTGTTAATTACAATAATTGGCAAATATTTTTGATATGGATGCATTACCCCCTAAGCTCAGTACAGGATCTTTTCTTGACTACAACAGGGAATATGCTATTAAAATGTTATTTCCTTATTCTACCCCTAAGGATGGAAGTGGAAAATTGCTTATTACTAGCCTATCCCCTAAAGATAGGATCTTATATTATGCTTTATGTAAGGTGATACTTCCAAGGATAACAAATTTCACTCAAATTATGGAGGATGAGTTATTTTTAATATGGATCATCAAAAATCAACTTGATTTTAACATGGCCTATTTCATATTTAAATATTTGGCATATTGTTCTAGAAGATCAAATATTGGATTCCTCCCTTTTGGATGATTCTTACCCCTACTTTTAAAAAATTTAAATTGCCAATTTTTAAAGAACGCCAATTTTATTAAATAAATGCAATAACCATGATAACTACATCATATCTATGTAATATGCAACTAGAACATAATGACAAAGGAACATGGAAAAGGAAAAGAGTAGAAGTTCCCCAATCTACTAAAGGAGCAACAAGCTCATGAGGAGCTAGCTTATCTAGTGAGTTAGAAGATAGATTAATTGAAGAAATAAGAAGATTGCACACTCACTTACTAGATCGCCTTGACACACATTAATTATTGTTTGAGTCTTTAGAAGAATGCATGGCAAATATAGAGAATGAAACTCGAACACTCCATAGCTTAATCAATAAGTGTCTTAATACCACAGAGACTCAATTGTATGAGATATCACAGCAAATGCAACAGCAGGATGAGGAAGCTAAACTTCAAGCAATGGACTTCCAATAAGATCTTCCACCTGCTTAGTATGCTATTATATGATTGTGTCATGTTTCCCTTAATCCTTTCCCCATTTTCTTTGTATTTTGTTCTATTTAGTATGCTATAATGGATTATTATATTCTGGATATTTTAGTATTATTCTAGATATTTTGATGTTGGTTGTTTTCAGATATTTGGATATATATTTTGATTATTTTTATGTTGATGTTCAATTTTTTTCTGCTTTTATGTATGGATTCTAGATTTTAACCAAAAACTATTATTGTAGGGAGAGCTTGTGAATCAAATAATTTGAGTAAGAATAAAAAATTAATTAAAATTGAGTTGATGTTTTAAACAAGTTTGATGTTTAAATCTTAATAAAAAATTTTGATAATATGATTTTTTCTGATTTCTTTTCTCTTTACTGAGCACAATTTCTTTTAAATGTGCCAAAAGGGGGAGAAAGATAAGATTAATAAGATTTTTGTTTTTTTTTTTTAGAAAAATAATATTTTTGAGATTTTCAAATACTAGAATTTTTGATGGAGAAAGATGAGATGTTTTGAGAAAGATAAATTATTTTTTTCTCATCTAAAACTTGATTTTTGAGAAACTTTGAATTTTATCTAAAATTATTTATCACCATCAAAAGGGAGGAGATTGTTAGCTTAGGTTACCCTAACTACATATTTTCTTCAGTTTTGATGATTGAAAAATAATTTTGGTTTATATCACAAACTAATTATATGTTTTAGTGTTTGTTTATTTTGCAGGATTCAAAGTTCATTAAATCTTGCTCAAAAACACCTACTTTAGTCTTAATATTTTATTTGATTTTCTATAGGTTCTTTTGTAACTGAATTCTTGTTGAATTTACTCCAAGTAAATTTTCTAAAACAACTTAATCTAAGGTAGAAATAAATCTGTTAAAATATGTTTCAAATCAATTTTTTACATCTTCATTCATAAATGAAACTTTTATAAAAACTATTTTTTCACTATGTGAATCGATTCATCATTGGAAAACTTGTAAAATGAACTTGAAGAGATTCACCAATTAATTCATGAAGAAAACTTTTCTTATCAAAGGTTTGGAATTTTTCTAAATCGATTCTCTAATCAATTCAAAAACCTTTTACATTATACTGTGAATTGATTGATGTATTGATTCCAGCATAAATGTTCTTTATGAATTTTATAGATGAATCGATTCATACATCGATTCATTAGTTAATAACCGATGCAAATCGATTCATGAACTGAAAGTTAGTTATTTTTGAATGTCGATTATCTTAATATAAATACGCCAAACTTTATTTCAAACTTAACATTTTACAAGAGACATGTTACGAAAAACAAAGAAAATTTAGAGCTTTAAGCTTATACATATCTACCTCACTAGATTTCATTTCATTTTAACAATTCAATCAATCTTTGAGCAAACTCAAGAAGAATTCTGCCTAGATAATTAAAATCTTCATCTCAATTTTATAGTATTATATTTTTTTTTACCTATTCTTGATTCATTTTGAGATTTCTAGGTTGACAGGAATCTTGGATACAAAGGAAGAGATTGATCTTCCCATTGTATCCTTTTAGAATTATGAGCTTGATTACAATCGGTAAGAGGTGCATTGAATTCTCGTAGATCTTCTTAGCTGTGAGGTTGATCATAATTAGGTGAAGATAAAGAATTTTTGTATCATAGGTTAGACAAGAACCCAGTGAAATCTTGTTGTATAAACTAGTATAAAGGAGCTCAATTAAATTCCTATGTTTAGTAATAAAAGTAATCTACATTTGAGCATTGATCCAGTGGATGTAGACTTGAATTTTGGTTTCAATTCAAGCTGAACTACTTTAAAATTCTATGTTTTTATATTCTTTATATTTTTACATTTACTTTATAACTTAGTTTCTCATTTTTACATTAATTTTGAAATTCTAAATCTTATTATAATTCTATTTGCTAAATTCTCAGTTAAGATTTCAATTTAATTGTTTATCACATACTCTGATATAATTGTTGTAAAATTAGAAAGTCTTCTACTATGCATGTTAAAATAAATCAATTAACTAATATTGATAGATTCATTTAGAATCCAAGTACAATAAAAAGAGTATATATAATTTCTTTACAGAAATAAGGAAAAGATCATAGTTAATTGTAACTCATTTTTTTAGGACCACCAGTAACAACCTTAAAAATGTTTTCATGTGCTCTGTGCACTTTCACTTCCAAATGCTTTACCAAATGATATGATGAGAGTTATTTCCTGCCTCTGTCAAAACCTTATAAGTTGGAGTCATAGAGAAATAACCATCACTTGTATGATTCCATATAATTCTATTATCAGTACCATCTTGACACATGGTGATTCTTTCCCAAATATGATTCCAAACTCTATTAATCTCTCTCTATAAAGTAGAAGCATTATGTCTTAATAGGAATTATGTTATCCCTAAAATCATATTTATTTCTAATGACCTTGGCCTAAAGAGCATTATTATTAGCCATTCAATTAAAACTAACCTTCATTATAAATTTCAGGTCCCCATAAATCAGAGTTAAAATTTTAAAGAACTTTAGATCTTATCATTTTCTCGTTGGAGAATTTACATACACCTTTGAGTTATACTTTGATTCAATGTTAATGCAGTAGATATGATTGCAATTAGCAAGATTAAATTTGGATTTGTAGAATTCCAAAAAGTTAGAAATGTAGTAAATAGATTTAATGTAATAAATTTGCAGACAAATAATCAGAAATAAGAAATCTAAAATTTTGTGTGCAGAAGAATGATAAAGATTAAAACACGGATTTTTAAAGTGATTCAACTTGAATTAAAATCGTAATTCAAGTCTACTCTACTTGATCTTTCTCAACTGAAAGACCTTTTTGATTAAAAGAAAACTATCAGGATTTACGAGGCTCTTGAAATGCCAGTTTACATAAAAAAACATAGGAAATTACACAAGCTTCTTACTAACCTAGAAAAATTATATACAAGCTCTTCTAAACCTAAACAAAAATACAAGAATTATAACAGGCTTTTGCTAACATAGATAAGATTTCTAAATCCCCAGAAATCTTAAATAAAAAAATAAAAATAAAAAGGATTGCAAAATACAATACCACTGGTTTGAGATGAAATCTCAAACAATCTAAGATGAATTCAATTGACCTTTGATCTAACAAATCTTGATTACATCTTAGAAACTTGATGAGGTAGAAATAAATCTTGTATAACACTTTTCTCAAAAGTTTTCGCACTTAAAAGATGAAGAAAATTGTAAAAACTTGTTGAAGAATGAAAGTAGTTAGGTTTTTATAACTGTTGTAATCATTGGTAATAGAATAACTGATTTTCAATTGTTGAATCAATTATAGCATAGATTTAGGATGGATACAACTAACTAATCGGTGTGGTAATTGAAGTTTAGTCTGTTATGAGTAGAACTATAATCAATTACTGCATTGATGTTGGCAACTTTCCTAACCTTTGATTTGAAATAATTTTAAAAATTGTTTTTTATGGAATTGATGTGGAAATTGATGTATATAGACTTTTTTAAATAGAAATCCATGTGGTAATCAATTTATGAAGTGAAAAATAGTTTTATAAAATTCTATTTTCTTCAAGTGGTTTTTTACCTCATTTTGAAAATGTTTGTATGAATCAAAGTTCTTTTGAAATTCATTTACAAGAGATCCTAAAAAGATAAAATAATT